>JAJOOS010021782.1:0-14160 GCA_029582725.1 Solanum chiquidenum
ATTAACTTTCCCAAGGATCTAGTCTAAACAGGTAGAAGAGCTTCTAAGATTACAAGGTACAATATAATAACAAATGTCGCAGCTCCCATCATATGGAAAGAAGATAAAAGATGTTGGAGATTGTCTTCGTCTTCACCTATGAAACGTCACTGACCCTGCAACCAGACTATGCCAAAAATAGCAAGAGTAGTATCAGCACAAACCATATGTACTGGTAGTCATCATCGGTCAACCCGATACCCACCGCATAATACAAGAAACCAACTAGCATGAAACATGTAATAGTACTATTCATTCCTCCACCGCTATATCCTCTTGACCTTACCATTCCCGGATACTTTAACATATACTAGTACACCTGACTCTAACTCCTTACTCGCTCCGTTCTTGATCATAACTCAACCATTCTGCCTCTTAGAGGAGGTTTCGGATGTAACCACTACCAACCCATCCATCTACTCACGACATACCCTTACTTCTTCCATCTCACCACTCAACCCTTGACTCCATAGGACGTTCCACCAAGGCTGGTTAACCGTTTCAATACTAATCCCCTTCTAGGATAATACCTAACTGTTTAACATTTCTGCATCACACCACCCCAATTCTCCTCTTTAGGAATGCCGATCGTCTCTCTATGATAACACATAGTAACACCTGGACCCTCGGTCTACACTTACCATACGACACCCGGATTTGGGCTTGAACATTCACAATTTATTTATTAACGAGATATATAACGAGTAACCATAACATAGTACACACACATATACAAAATGTATAAATCAATTATTATCTCAAGACTAACATACAGTTCCCAATATCAATGACAAACATATATGAACACAATATTCACCAATGGTTCTCTCATGGAACCCACACCTAATCTGTTAGTGTGTCGGAACGTGATACCCGATCTAATATACATGTGTCAGAACGTGACACCCAATCCAATATATGTGTTAGAACGTGACACTTAATCCAATTTATGTGTCTAAATGTGACACCCGATCTAGTCAGCACATCCACAATTACAGTCACACCCATAATAACATTACTCATAATCATATAATCAAGTATTGGGTTCATAGCCTGCAGTTGTTCATTCATAATCATTCTTTAGATTCAGTTCACAACGGGTCCGTGACATATAATTATACATAGTTGTTTCACCGAGTTTGATTCATAAACCTTTATGCACATACATGCATGCATACAATGAAGCCACTATCCGACATATATCACACAAACAGGAAATCAAGCAACCTAACCCTAGTTCACAAGATGAGGCTTCCTCTTACGGTATACGTCGTATGTAACAACTAGAAATACATGTACAACCATCCCTTTTTCGGTGCATGAAGTCCTACACATAGATTCTACCGTCAATTATCAACATGCTACGTAGTGAGCACGTATTTAGAACTACTCAATTAAATAAAACCTAGCCTACCTGGGCGCCAAGTAGATGGACATGATTATAGCTCCAATCCTGATTTTTCAGACATTAAGGAGGTGGATTTGGCCGAGAATCCATAAGTTATCGTCCTCCTTGCGCTAGAAATCTCTTTTTCCTTCTTTCCTAAGCCTAGAGCAGCCCTTTGAGGATTTTTTTGGGGTGATTCTCGCCTCTTTTGATGTTTTGGAGAAAGGAGAAAATAAGATTTTGCGTTATTTAAGTTCTGTCCCGTCCATCCCGCTCTGGCGCAAACTATCCCGCTGGAGCGCCACCACCCTAGCGATATCTGCCTCGCTCTGGCAGGATGATGGGCCCAATTTTTCCCTGATGTTTTGCCTTTACTAAATAATGACGGTTCGGTTCATTATAATAGATACCAATTTACCCCTCGTTTGTCCTCGAACGACCAACGAAGGGATAGACACGAGTCCCTCTCGGAGTACTTCTAAACAAATAGACCGACACGTTATAGAATCACAAAGGATGGTGGTTTTTTTATTTTTAAGCAAGAAATGTTCTATACTCAAGAGACCGGTTAGGGAAATGAGGCAACACACGGAGAAAAAAATGCGTCCCACTGCACAGTCTGACCCTGCCAGAGCGGTAGTCTTCCCGCTGAGGCGGGGCCACTGTGGCGAGGAACCTCTCGCTGTAGTAGGAGATCGGATATAGTTTAGGGAGGAAAGGGAATGGTTTCCCCATTTCCTCCCTATTCTCATTCAAAAATTCTCAAAACCCTCTCAATTACTTAGCTCCAAACATTAATTTCAAGGTAATGTTCTCGTTCCTTATGCTATTTACTTCAATACTTACTTAACTGCAATTACATGACGTTAAACAATTGATTAGAAGGGCCTAGGGGTAGTTATTCAAAAAATTTGAACATATGTTGCTTGATTTATTGGTAAAATGTAGCATGGACACTTCTTTTACGTTCACAACGTCTCCACAACATTCTTCGCTTAAGGATTTCACGAAAAATATGGTTGAAACAATATGAAAATGGGTGGGGGAAGTTGAAAGGTTTTCTTGGTGCAAAACTGGGACTCAGACCCATTTAAGGGTTATTTTGCTAGAATAACAACATATTTAGGTACTAGGGTACTTTATAAACTCTGATCTACTAAAATTCTATGAAAATAAGGATTTTGGAACGAAACGGCGCCATGAACGCGCATGAGGTTTGTCCCACCCACTGTAGTGGCCTACTTCATCCCGCTGTGGTGGAATTTAGGTCGTTGTGGCGGGATTCAATGGGGCAGTGGCCCCTTGCCACTTCAATTAGAAATTTCTCTTTCCTTGCCAATCTTGCCTGATTCCACGGAGTTCTAACGTGTTCATTTCTTAAATTTTGCAAGCATGTTTACTATGGCTGTAGTTAACGAAGAAAATCTACCTTTTGTCTGATTTTCCAATGCAGCACATCGAGAAAGGTACCACGATCACCGAAACACCAAGTTCTGTTCCGAGAATGGTTTTCACTTGCTGAACCTAGAAGAAAAGGTTCCCGCCTATTTTTCTCGGTTGATAGAGTTTGGATGTCCCCACTTGTCACGCCCTGAGCTACCCCCGAGACGCGGACACGGGACCTAGGATCACAAGTGACCCCAAGCTAACCCTGTTGGCATGACATGAGCATACTAAGAATAATAAAATTGATGCAGAAGCTAAATAATAATGAAAGTCTGAAATGATGGAGAATACCCATTTACTAAAACTAAATATATCAAATGTGATAGTTTAATACCAAAGAAATACCAAACTCAAATACTAAGCTAAATCTAACTATGTCTGAAAATAGCCTCTAACTGACTAGAAGTGCTGGGACAGTCCCTAGCTAAGTCTAGCAAAAATTGAAACTAAAAGACTTACAAATGAAAGATAACATGACTATTGTCCTCGAAGAATGAGGACTCACCACTGTAGCTGCTGAACTAAAGATCGGGAACCAATCTGTGCGTGATGTGACTGCTCAGGACCTGAACCTACATCACGAGAAGATGTAGCGCAGAGTATGCGTCAGTACTTGAAAGGTTTTGAGCATACAAGATAGAGTAACGCTGAAATAAACATATAACTGAACAAGCAATAAAGCAAGAGTATGATCTGAACATGATATATATATTGAATACTGAATTAACTGGATGCAATGACCAATTTATAACATGTTGAATATACTGATAAATGGTCAATGCAATAGAGTCTGACTGAACTGTGGGAGCTACTAATAACCGATAATAAAACCACAAGAGCTAAATGTAGAGTACGATGAATACGCCCCATCGAGAGGACCCAATATACCATGCCAGAGGTATGAGGCATGCTGGCGTGATCACTAAAGTGATGCCCATAGAGGGGGCTTACAACCTACGTGGCTCGTAGTTCTGGGACTATACGGGTGACTGATCCTAGTCCAACTCGGTATTTTGCTACTCCCAATAGATTAAGTGATTAACACATTATGACTGAAAAACTGTAATATACTGGATAGCTCAAAACTGACATGCAAACTGAGAATACAATATTAATAAACTGATAATGACACATTTAAAAACTAAGGCATGTATATCTGAAATAACTGAAATATCTAGCCTAATATGTGTAATTTAAGAACTAAAGAACTATATAGCTAATGATCTAAAATTCATGCAAGAAACCAAGTAATAACATGATAATCTGATTTGGAACATTTAAGTAACTAATTCATGATAATTTGCTGAAGTTCTAGAAACCCTAGGTCTAGTTGATAATAGGGAATCAAGAATCTGACTGAAATCTAGGGACCTAATGGGCTAAAAGGAACCCTCTAGTGAAATCCCACAAACCTGGTGATGAATTCCACGGAGAAATCTTTCAATTTTGGGGCTGCAACTGATGGAATCTTGTTGCATTCTTGAACTAGGGTTCTTGACCTCTTTTCTCTTCTCAAGCTCTAATTTTTCTAAGTTTTGATCAAAGATTTGACGTAGGTAAGTTCTAGTTATGTTTCTAGGCTTAAACTGACTAAAACCTCATAATTTAGGGTATATACGATGTAGTTTAGGGGTCCAACGAAAAAGAAAAAGACCAAAAGACCCCCGACTTAACTGCTGTCTGAGTGACTAACGAACCATCGATCGACTGACGGTCCTTGTTGGTCATCCGTCAATCAGTACTGGAGGCTGAAATTTGGGAGTCTGACCTACGGCCCTGGACCACGGATCGTGGTCTGACCTACGGTCCGTAGGTCCTGGAGTGGGTCTACCCTTAGCCAAATTTTTGGGCTGAGTTCTGGGGGAGATTTCAGGTGTGAACCACGGACCACCAATACGGGTCGTGGGTTACCCTATGGTCCATGGGTGGAGACCGTGAGTCGCACCTACAACTTCTGGATATCTATTTTGAGGTCCATTTTTGGATACGGGGTGTTACATTATCTCCCCTTTGGAATCATTCATCCTCGAATGAAGACTTACTAGCTGAAATGGAGGGAGAGGGCTGCAGTCCCTACCACTAAAATACATAAACTGATTTCTGACTGAACTAATTTCCAAGAACATGAAAATACGCTGAAAATGCAAGTACAAACTGAAGGAACATGATACTAAGACTGAATCTATGCATGAAAGAGGTGAGGATACTTGGTCTTCATGACTGCTTCTGCTTCCCAAGTAGCTCCCTCTACGGACTGACTCCTCCACAAAACCTTGACTGAAGCGACTTCTTTATTTCTCAACCTTCTAACCTGACGATCAAGAATCTCAACTGTACATCCTCATTAGAAAGGCTGTCTTTCACGGCCACACTCTTTAATGGCACTACAGATGCTGGATCACCCACACACTTCTTCAATAGTGAAATATGAAAGACTGGATGCACTGCTGCTAAATCTGCTGGAAACTCTAACTCATAAGCCACTTTACCAATCGTTTTCAAGATTCGGTAAGGGCCTACATATCTGGGACTGAGCTTCCCTTTCTTACCAAATCTCATCACCCCCCTTCATAGGTGACACTTTCAGGAAACCCAATCATCAGCGTGGAACTCTAGTTCCCTTCTCCTTACATCTGCATAATACTTCTGGCGACTCTGGGCTGTCTTAAGTCTATCTCTAATGAGTTGCACTTTCTCCATAGCATCAAGGACCGAATCTGGCCCTATCAGGGCTGCTTCACCTACTTCAAACCAACCAACTGGAGATCTACATCTACGCCCATACAATGTTTCATAAGGGGCCATTTGAATGCTGGAATGGTAACTATTGTTGTAGGCAAACTCAATAAGAGGGAGGTGATCATCCCAACTACCCTTGAAGTCGATCACACAAGTTCTCAACATGTCCTCTAAGGTCTGAATGGTATGCTCATCCTGACCATCCGTATGTGAGTGGAATGTTGTGCTAAGGTTAACCTGAGTACCAACACCTTTCTGAAACGACTTCCAGAAATGAGAGGTAAACTGAGGACCTCTATTTGAAATGATAGACAAAGGAACCCCATGCAACCTCACAATTTCATTAATGTAAATCTTGGCGTAGTCCTCCGCCAAATCTGTAGTCTTGACCGCCAAAAAACGTGAAGACTTAGTAACTCTATCAACTATCACCCAAATAGAGTCATGTTGTCTGCGAGTACGAGGTAAACCTATGATGAAGTCCATGTTGATCACTTCCCACTTCCAAGTAGGAATGTCAATCTCTTGAGTCATACCTCCTAGTTTCTGAAGTTCTAGCTTGACTTGCTGGCAATTGGGACACTTAGCCACAAAATCCGCTATATCTCTTTTCATACCATTCCACCAATAGACTTCTCGCAGATCGCGGTATATCTTAGTGGCGCCTGGATGAATAGAATATATGGAGTTATGAACTTCTGCAAGAATCTGTTGTCTCAACTCACCCACCTTAGGAACACATAATCGACCCTGATAGCGAAGTACACCATCTCCACTCTCTGCTGATGGATTGCACCCTTTAGCTCAAGCAATACCGAATCACTGTCTTGTGTTTCCTTAAATTCCACTACCAAAGAAGATTCTGGACCATTTTGAACCGTTACACCACCATCTGATATGCTCATAAGATGAACTCCTAGGCGAGAAAGTCTATGAACCTCCTTTGCTAGCTCCTTTCTTTCTTTCTTCTTCAACATGTGCTACACTACCCATAGATAATTTGCTAAGAGCATCCGCTACTACATTAGCCTTACCAGGATGGTAATGCACTCATATCATAATCTTTGAGGAACTCTAGACTTCTTCTCTTAAGAAGATTCAAATCCCATAACATCACCCATACTAAGTAAAGCTTCTTGAGTAACTATAGTTCATAATTCATCTGTTCATACTATCATAATGAGGAATAATCCTTAACCGACATAGACCATGTGAGCTTACCATGGAATTCGATGTCTACCCAACACCGAAAAAGGGTTGTCCTACTTTACTAAGGTAGAACCATACTCTTAGCTTAGGTGGATCCACTAGCTAAATAACTATGTTGGCACATAGTTTATGGGATAAGAATATTGCTACTAGAAACTCAGACTCAACTAAGGCATAAGGTGTCCATCTCATGAGATACATACTTTGGGAACCCGGACTCAACTAAGGTAGAAGGAACCCATTTCGAAAGCCGGATGCAACTATTGTAAAAGCTTTCATTAGGAAGCCGGACTCAACTATCATACAAACTTCCATCTCATATTCATATCCACCCAGTGCTAAGCATTAATTCCTATGGATTACATATTAAGTCTTGACATAAGTTCATATTCATGGGAGAATGTCTTGACAATCAATCCAACATAATTCATACTATAGCTCATAGATTCAATAGGTGAGAATAGCCTTTCAACCCTAGAATCATCATATTGTGAGAAAACCTTTCACATCATATCATATTCATACGTAAGTGTGTACATGAGGATAACCTCCAACAATACAACAACTAGATCATAATCATAATCACTTACTCTCAAAGTGTTCTTAAAGCATATACTTAAATCTCAGAATCATACATAATTCTCATACTTTGACCTTCAAGGACCATAAATCATAATTCATCAACACATATAGAATTACTACATTAGACATGGATGATAACATAATTCAAATAGTTCAATTACTACAATTATTTCATCAATTAACCCACATCACAAGGTCATAAATTGGGAATATGGGGATTTCATGGATTCTTGGGAGATTTAATCATAAAACCATTACAAATAATCAATTTAATCATATTATAAAGTATTTAAATCATTAGGATTGTTTATGAAAAGAATCCATTACTTCGAGTCAAACCCTAGCTTTTGGGGAATTTCTACCTTTGAAATTGAGTTTTGAAGGGACTCCCTGGATGAATTCTATCCATGGATGAAGAGATACCATACCTTAGGTATTAATATCCAAAGAATTTGAGTAGAAAACCTTGCTCCTTAAAACCCTAGCTCCCACTTTCTTCTTCTTCCATGAAGTTCTAGAGAGAGAATTTTGGGGAAAAGTTGGTTTTGATTTGGGATTTTGGAAATATGAGGAAGATGACTTAATTTGGTGATTTAAAATCTTATACAGTTAGTATAAATTTAGTGTAAAACGACGTCACTTAATAACTAATTAATTTTGGAAAACCCCAAAGTACCCCTCAACTAACACATACAAACCGTCCACAGGTGACCACCCACGGCCCCATGACCACGGTCCGTGGATGGACCCACGTGGCATGTTGGTGAACCGTGGGTGAGTTACTGGAGCCTATTTTCTTAGGCCTTGACCCATAAACCCTCACCCACGGGGAGTGGACTGACCCACGAGGTGTGAGTCCCTTTCGTTGGTCACTGCCAGACAGCTTTCTAAGGGTTCTCCTCAAGGACCCATGGTTGGTCCTTAGGGTCCGTACCTTGGTGTTCTAACACGAAACCCTATATTTTTAGGTATGGGGAGGAACGTTCAAAACTCTAAACCTCATGCTAAGCTCTAGTTTAGCCTACTAGTTTCCGAAGTGTTACATATATAATGTCAAATTCAGTGAGCAAGATTTGCCATTTCGAGAGTCTGCTAGTTTGCATTGGCTTCTGAAAGATGTACTTCAAAGGGTCCATCCTAGATATGAGGTAAGTTGTGTAGGACAAAAGGTAATGCCTTAACTTTTGAGCTACCCAAGTTAGGGAGCAATATGTCCTTTCCAAGAGTGTGTACTTGACCTCATAACTTGTGAATTTCTTACTCAAGTAGTAGATAGCTTGCTCCTTCCTGCCTATGGAATCGTGTTGACCGAGAACACACCCAAAAGAATTATCTGTCACTAAAAGATATAGAAAGAGAGGCCTATCAGGTTCAGGCGGGACCAGTACGGGAGGCTTGGACAAATTCTCCTTGATTTTTTCAAAAGCTTGTTGACAATCCTCCGTCCATCTGATAACAACATCCTTTTTTAAAAGTCTGAAAATGGGCACACAAGTGGTTGTGAGTTGAGCAATAAACTTGTTGATGCGTCCAACCTCCCAAGTAGACTCATGACTTCGGTCTTATTTTTTGGGGGTGGCAAATCTCGAATGGCTTTTATTTTGAAAGGATCCAATTCAATTCCCCTTCTACTGACAATAAAACCCAGAAGCTTTCTAAATGGAACTCCAAATGCATATTTTGCTGGATTAAGCTTGAGATCATATCTTCGCACTCTTTCAAAGAATTTTCTTTGATCTTGCACATTGTCAGCTTGTGTTTTAGAGTTCATGATTACGTCATCGACGTATACTTCAATTTATTTGAGCATCATGTCATGAAGCATGGTGTTCATAACCCTCATGTAAGTTTCCCCAGCATTTTTGAGATCGAATGGCATGACCCTGTAGCAAACACATCTTTGTATTCAAAAAAAAGTTTTGTTATGGCATCCGTAATTTCTGATATGCTCAAATTACACCTCTTTTCAGAAGCATAAGCGATCGTTATCAAGTAAAGAACCCAACTTGTAGGTTGGGGTCGATCCCACAAGGAAAATGGTTTAGACTTAACTTTAACCAACAATTATGTTCGTTTAGTCAAATTACTTCCAGAAATAAGTCGTTAAAGGGAGGGGGGATTTGTGAAATAAATTGTAAGAATTCAGTAAACAAAAGTCAATTTTGGTTGTTATCAAGATGAGAGAATTAACTAGGGTATATGTGTACCCCGCAAGCTCATAACGCAGTAATCCTAGTAATAGCAATCCTTTCCTAGTGTACTACCTGCAAAGTGATAAGTTAGGTATCTATAAATCCTTGGTCCGACATCTAGAGAATTTCACCCCGCACCTTGGTCCGGCTACGTGTATATAATTTACTAACCTTTACCTTTACCTCATATTATACATCACATCAATGTTTGGCTTAGTTATTACTTCACGCCAATCGACACTAGAGTATTAGATAGTATCAAACTAAATCTATGTTGATAATTCTTTTCTTGTTGATTACCTCCTTGGTCCGGCAAGTAGCAACAAGGCGAGTTTTAACGTTTGCAACCGCTAAAAAGACTTCTAAACGAAAGAATTATCAATGCATGCAAAATACTATTTAAGAATTGCTTATGTACTATTCATACTTTGTTAATCACTCATGGTTCCCACAACCCTAGTTGTCGAGTTTAGTTACCCATAATCATATGAACACAATTCATTGTTTTAGATGAAAGAATTATGAACTTATGTAATTGAGAATAACAAACCCGGAATTTCAACTTGAATTTCAAAACCAAAACCTTCAAAACCAACTTAGGAAATCAAGAATTACTAAAGTTGCAAGTTAATCTCCCAAGCCAACAACTAGAATAAAAAATAATAAAGTCTAACTACCAAAAACGAGGTTTACATACCCTATTTATAGAAAACAAGTCCTAAATTAAAAGCGAAACAAAATAAGGAAAATTTGTTCAGGCACGCGTTTTCATTCCACGAGACTGACTCATGGATCGTCAATGTATCTACGGTCCGTGAGTCCCTTCCGTCAGCCAGGACTTAGAAAATATTTCAGCTTCCAAAAATTAGCTTCTCTGACGCAAACGCCGAGACACCAGTACGGACCGTAGATCAATCTACGGTCCGTCAATCCCTCTCCGTCAATCAGGTATTGGAACCCTCGCAGTATTATTCTACGGATCAACAATACGGTCCGTAGATCAATCTATGGATCGTCAATGGCCACCGTGGTTCCACACTTGGTCAGATTTCCCTGATTTACCTTGCCTACTGATCTACGATCACAATTTATGGAGAGTCAATGGACCTACGGTCCGTACATCACCTCCGTAGATTCCCTTTTCAGGATTTCTTTCAGCTGCGCCTAAACATCTTTCCTATAAAACATGATAAAAACACATAAAAACCAATATAAACAGGCCCTAGACACACACAACTCTTAAGTGAAATGTATTAAAAATACCGTAAACTCACGGTATATCAACACCCTCAACTTAAATTCGTTGTTTGTCCTCAAGCGACTCACTAAAACTCTAAACGACACTTGTATAGAAGTAAGTAATTCAAGCACAAGCAATCACATGGCTCTCTACTCCAACTCTCTTTTCGGGTGCAAAATCTGTTCTCTTAGACTTGACAAGCTAATTCATGCGGATCAAAATATGACAAAGATCGACCAACCAACACACAACATACACTGTTTCACTATCACCAAGGTACCAACTTTCCGACAATGTAACTAG
The DNA here is from genome assembly GCA_029582725.1 of Solanum chiquidenum. Taxonomy (NCBI): domain Eukaryota; kingdom Viridiplantae; phylum Streptophyta; class Magnoliopsida; order Solanales; family Solanaceae; genus Solanum; species Solanum chiquidenum. Next base: position 11,138 of record JAJOOS010021782.1, read on the forward strand.
TGCCCTTACTTCAAACGAAATCCCTTTTTCACACACTGAATATGACTTTGGGTACAAGGATTCATTCAACACTCACACTCAGAAGTAACTTCAAGTACAGTAAGTGCTCAATACCGTAAGCTTGCCCTTATTTTCACTGCTTAGACTCTCCAAACTAGATTCTAGGATCTCTATAGGACTTTCTTGGCTTGTAACGTAGGCTTAAGGTCAGGTGTGGTATATTTGGATACTTCTTAGTGACTTTCTTCCCTCCTTGACATTACACTAGGTTTTCAACCTCGTTTTGCCCTATTTTTGACATCCTACCGCTTTACCTTCTTTCCGTTGATTTTCTTCAACCATGGATGTGACTATAGACTTTGTAGATCTTTTATTTTTCACTTTCATCTTTTTCTTACGCTTTATTATTTTCTTAGCTTTCAACAAGTCACATCCTTTCCTCTTTTTTTTTTTCTTTTTTCCTTTTTTTTTCTCTTTTTCAACATCAAACTCTTTTCACACCCATTTTTTTTTTGGTTTCCTCTTTCATAGCCACCCTCAACTTATGGATTTTCCATTAGTTGAAGTTCACAATACTCGATGTCGGGTTAGGGCCAAGATTGAAGTTACTTTTTACGTTATCCACCTTCAACTTAGGCTTTTGGCCTAAGTCGAGTTGCACATGTCCAAGGAGGGACTGGGGGCCAACATAGCAGATTATGGGAACGTGAGTTAGGGGTTTAGAAAAAAATGGTCTAATTTAGGCTCAACACATTTGGATCAAAGGGAACATTTATTTCATTTGGTTGGCTTCTTTTTAGGCAATTTGTGGACTTATCAGAACAAGGGCCTATGATCACTTCCTAGCCTCTAGAGTAGATTGTCTTAGCAAGACTAACCGGGCAAGTTCTAGATTGGCACAAAAATTGTTTGAACCATCCACAATTCTCACACACTCTTGGCGCATAGTTTCATTATCAGATTATCAAACTACCCAGTTCAAGTTTTAGCTTAAGTCATGCCATCAGTTGGTTTATTATCATGTCATACTCAAAGCCAACACATTCAACTTATCTTAGCCTACAAATTCTAGCACGCATCACAAAATTAGGACGGGTATCATTTTTATTAGCCATCATGCTTCATTATTTTTCATGCTTCTACACATACGATCCTAACACATGCCGGTTCAACAAAAATTAACAGTCTCTTTGGAAAAAAGAACACAGGCAAGAAAACCCCAAGAGAGGATTTATGAGTTGGGTTACTCAAACTTCACCCTTTCACTCACAATCCACTTACCCCACCCCAACAAAAAATAAATGTGATTGTCCCCAATGCATACAAAAACAGTGAAAGATAATGGATTGGGTGGTGCAAACCTGTGGCACATAGTCCCAAAGACTCATCAATAAGCGGGTGGGTTCGGTTTCCCAGAGCCCGCTGGAACAATAATTGGGTCACCCTCAGTAGTGCCCATATCATCCATCATAGCACCCTCAGTAATGCTTGTGTTCACTCTAACCGCACCATCAGTGGTGCTCACATCATCCCTCACAACAGGCGGGACCTCTACAACTAGGGCAGAACTCGATGCCCCTGCAACACTCTCACGCACCTTATGCTGGCGCAACTCTTCATATAAAATTGAAGCATTCCTAGCCTCTTTCTCCTTTCTACGCTGTCTCTTTTGGGATTTTTCCTCCTTAGTGTGGCTAGAACGGTGCCTCTTACCTTTGGTACGTGTAGGCTCGGGCTCCTCCTCGGCTGTACCCCTAAATAAAGCATCCAACACCGTATCATCAGTCAATGCAGTAGGTGCAACCTGAGGCTTAACTGCAGGGGTGGAAAGAATGGCATCAACATCGGCCCGGAGACTGGCTAACTCGATATTAAAAGAGGATAGACCAATGGTCGGGAACGATCGCTCGAGGACTCTCAATTCAAAGGCATCGAGGCTCTTATTAATGGCCTGGACCTTCCGGTCCATCATGCTTTCCATCCTTCACTCCATTCTGGCCTCGGACTTGGCTATCGACTTTTACATCCAAGACTGGATGTGGTGCAGCAATGTGGCCATCTGAGCCTCTAATTTCTGTACTCTGGCCAATGGGACAACAACAGACCCTGATGGTGGTGTGGACCTGGATGAGCTAGGAGCCCTACTAGCGGCCTGAGAAAAGAAGGTTGGGACACTATCGGTGTGGTCTGGTCTAATAGGGTCACCGCCCTGTGCCTGCTCTACCATGTCCGCAAGATCTGCGCCCAAGGGAGGTCCCTCAACCTGGGGCTCTCTGTGAGGTGCCGCCACATTTTCCCCATCTCGAAGAAGGCCTATATCCAAAGTCCCAGTAGGGTGAATCAACCTATCACAATGCCAGATTGGCAGTCCAGAGTCCCTACACAAATGAAAAATCAAACATGGAAAGGGTTAAGTAGTAGAGGTCTTGAATGCCCTCTCGTGTATCTCTGCCAACAGTATGCGGGAAAAGTCAATCTCCAATCCTGCTACTAATGCTGCAACTATGATGGCTCTGTCCCATGTGAGTTGGTTGTCAGCTTTTGTTGGAGACACCCTGTTTCGCACCAACAACCAAAAGAACTTGGCCGCAAAGTTTAATGTGGCCTTTCGAATACCCAACCGTGGTGCAGTGACCCTGTAACGACCCGAGAGTACCCCCTAGCCGTTACATGCGTATTCGACCTCTCGGAGGTTTTATACATGCCTTAACATTCATTCCTCGCATAGATCATAAATATCACTAAGAATTTAAAACTTTTATTCAATAAAACCATAAGACTTTAAGAGTCATCAACATTTGAAAACATCAATACGCTAGCGGAACTACTAAGTCTCTTTAGCCAATCTTAGACAAGAACTTAAAACATAATAAGGGACACGACCCTTTACAAATGAAATGAAACTTAAGTGTCTATTACAATGACTAAGAAACTTCTAAACATAGTCCTCGAATCTTGAGGACATACCAAAGACTTGGAAGAGTGAAGCAATCCAAGCAACTCCAAAGCACAATCTCCTCCTA
>JAJOOS010021783.1:0-14789 GCA_029582725.1 Solanum chiquidenum
TTATTGCGTGATAATACTTAAGACAACAAGATAAAATGACATTTTGATATATTCTATATGTTTTTAGTTTAAAATTATAAGATTTAAAGTCTTATTTATTTATTTTAATAAAAATTGTGTCTCAAATCAAAATCAAACATAACAAATTATAAAATTAAAATAAAGGGTGTATTATTTACAAAACAATCTTGACTAATACTTAATATTTTCTTGAGCTAAGAATCGATCAAAATTAGACTCTTTACCTTATAATGAAAGGTATAACTTGTAAGGTCAACATACACGACATCATCTTCAGAATATCCAATTTATAGAAATACACCTTATTAAATAATTTGAACTCACCAATTAAATATGTAAAATTGATAAGTTTTTTATTTTTCAAAAAAAGAAAAAGAAAAATTAAAGCAGTTTCCTTGCAATGAGAACGTATAATTAATACATGCACCTTTATTCCAGTAGAGATTGAAGAATTTCAAGGCCAGCACTATCCCTATGAAATGAAGTGGCATTAAAGGAGAATGTAAAGTTTGAAAAAAAATTAATAGGAAAAAGAAAGTGATAGAAAGAATTTGAGAATAATTATTTTTGTGATGCATGGTATATATCTTCCCAGATACATGCTATATTAATCGACATTCTTCTCAAAGAAGTGTATCATTTACTATCTCCGTCCACTTTTAACTGTGTTATGATTTATTTTTTTAGAGTCAAACTGTAAGAACTTTGACTAACATTTTACTATATATATTTTTTAATCATATTGATATATCGAATTAATGTAATTTAATTTAACTTTAAAAATTAGTCAAATTAACTTTTGAAAAGCACAACATGATAATCAAAAGTAAATGAAAAGAGTACATAATTTTTCTTACTTTCGGAACACGCAGACAAATATATACCATCGACAATAATATAATAAAGTATGTGATCAAGTATCACTTTTGTGAGAAATGTTAATATTTCAAGATTGTGTAAAATCTACTAATATTAGGCTAAAAATGCATATATTTAACTGTTACGAAGATCTCATATATATGTGTTTTTTACCATCACTTGACCATTATTAAAATCGTTATATGCTTATTAAGTGTGTTTCTTTGTATAGTAGATTTATGTCAAAGCTAATTAATAAGTTTGGAACGAAAATAGACTTGTAATGGAGCATTGAAATCTGAGTAGAAGCCTATTGAAAAGACAAAGAACGCATTCAATTCAATAGTCATTCAGCTAAAAGAACTTAGAAAATGAAGAAGAACTTGAGGGTGCAAGAATAAACTGTGCGCGGAGCGGCTATGCTACCAGGCCCGCTCCGCGCTAGTTGAAAAGAAACCAAGAAAGTCATAATACAGTGGCTATCTGGCCCGCTTAGTGTACGGCTAAAAATATGCCTGATCTAATTTATTTTGGCTAAGGGTTATTTTTGTCCACACATTCCTTAAATATGTGCGGTATAAATAATGAATGTATTAATCTAGATATTATGGGGTTACACAACTTTTGGGAGGAAGAATAAGGAGAAGAACCAACACATTGGAATTCGTCTAGAATTTTATTCTCTTCTACTTTTTTACTTGTTCGTTATGCAAATCTATGTTAAGTTTTAAACTCTATTATGAATTCTTGTTACATTTTTATATAATTGAGCCGTTTTTTTTATCTCTAATTGTTCAACTACGTAATAATTGTAACTGGTTAGCAATTAACGGTATCTTTGTATCTTGTTGTTCTCGGAGAGATTATGATATTACGTTTTAGTTGAACAATGTCACTACGAAGCATTAAAAGATCAAGACTGAGATTTAAAAGTGGAGGTTAGAAATAACAAAGCTTTGACAAAATTTAAGTAAATAGATTAATCAATTCGCTAAGGTTCATTCGAGAAAATAACACTAGGAAATTACTACACATGATCGAGCCATATTTATAGTGAAAGAATATTCATGATTGATATGAATTAGTTAGGTGATATCAAATCAAACGTAGCGAGAATTAAGGAATCCGACAATTAGAGAAATCATAACTCTAGGCGTCCTTAATCTTGAAGTCAACCTATATTCTTTTTAGTTGATATTTTTTATTGCTTTAATATTTGTTAGAATAAGAATCTTTCATTTAAAATTAAATAATTGTTCAAATCTATTTTCTTAGTGATATTTAATAATTATAACTAAAATTTTAATTCTGATGGGATTCGACTCCGGACTTAGAAACCAAATTATATTTACAGTGACCACGTATCTTTTTTAGGAAGGGTTTTGGACATGATCATCTATCAATCATTTTGAATTTTTCAACTAATCTAACTAATTAATTTATTTGAGTTACCTAAAATTAATTTTACTCATGGGAATCTTTCGATTTCCTACTCGCCTATATTAAACTTAATCTCAATCTTGTATGCCTGCTATGGAATGAGGATTAATAATGTTTGTATAATGATATATTAAGCAAGGCAAATAGGTAATCCTATCAAACCGCTAATCACAGGAGAAGGATCCAGTCCAGTAATAAAGCCTCCGATAATTCTCAATGGGGCACTGGATTAATGCCACCTGGCTGCTTATATATTTAATGGTCCGGATGAATTTGTGTTATACTATTTGGACATCCCTTCTATTTGTCTTCTTAAGCAAAATATTCAAATTAATTTTGATAATTCTTTTCATCTTTTTTGGCTCAGATCAGCTCCGGCTGAGATGTCAATTATCACCAACGCAACTACTTACTTAAAGGTTGAAAGGTGGTTGAGATGTGATTATGTCGAGTTTACGTACGGTGAGAATAAGAATCAAATCGATTGAATGACCTCTCGGCCTTAAAATACAAAAATAAATAAATAGGGTACCCTAAATCCAATAAAAAAGAAATTGAATTCAGCCCAAAAATATTTTGAAGAAGTAAAATGAAGTTAGAAAACCATCCATACTCCCAAATCTGATCGATAGGTACATGAACAAGAGAGCAGACGAAAAAGTAAACTAGCATCTGAATTTTGAAGCACGGGGATTAAATTGTTTTTGGGAGATAAATTAAAACATGAAAAGTCAATTAAAGAGAACAAAAATAGTAGAGAAAGAACAATAATCTGGCTTTGGGGGATAAATTAAAAGGCTAGGTGGGGTTGCCTTTATTAATTTTTGTGGTTACTCATGACAAATTCATCTGGACTATTAAATGTATAAGCAGCCAGGTGGCATTAATCCAGTGCACCATTGAGAATTACCGGATGATTTATTACTAGACTGGATCCTTTTCCCTAATCACAAGTCCTTGTGGATCACGTATGTTTGCATGTGCATTTATTTAGATGTAACAAGTTTTTAATGTTATTGACGACAGAAACTTAGTAATTAACTATTTTAAGAAGTTAATTGTTATTATTTCTTTATTTAACTATTAACAATTCCATCTTGTTTCATTTGTTGTTGTTTAAGGTACTAATTAATCTACACATCACATTTTCATAACATTGAGAATATGATAAAGAAAACTAAATAAATACTTAAATCAAATGAACCTTAGCTTACACCACATTTGATATCAACTTTTGTCCAATATTAATAAACCCTAATATTCAAAAGTATTACTCCCTCTGTCCCAATTTATATGACTTACTTTCCTCTTTAGTCAGTCCCAAAAAGAATGACACGTTTCTATTTTAAGTAACAATTTGCCTTTATAAAATGACTTTTTTACCCTTAATGAAATGATTTACAACCACACAAATTTCTATCATTCATTTTGACCACAAGTTTTAAAAGTCTTTCCATTTTTCTTAAAGTTTGTGCCAAATCAAAGTACATCATATAAAATGGGACGGAGGGAGTATCAAATATGAAAACCATAACATAAGAAGAAGAAAGCTAAGATGGAAACCAAAGTAATTGCTTAAAAAAAAGAGAATCTTGAATAAAAATGAGTCAACAAACCAATGGTGCAATTTGTATAGCCTCTTCTTGAATCTCCACCTCAATGATGATGTTTTAGTACTACAATTATTTTCATCTCTTCTTATTATTTCCCCTTGAGAAGCACTAGCATTACTAAGACTTTTAGAAGCACCAATATTGTTTCCATTATTGTTCTTGTTCAACCTCTTGAACGATAACAAGTAGCCGTTCACTTTCATGTCTAAATAATTTAAACGCAGCAAGAATTCGATAATTTTCACAAATTTAAGATATTTGATTGCTCTTTGAAATTGAATCTGACGTCGTTTGAATTCTCAAATCAATTGGATTCTTGACTTGGCTTTTTTTTTTTTTTTTTTGAGATAATAATAGATGATGAATTTGATGAGCTAATGAGGGGTTTTGGTAACTATATATATAAGGTTGTGGAATAAAGGTATTTATGAAAAGTCAAAAGTGGGGGGTTGGAGTCTAGTAACTTCACGTGATTGTGTGTTAATAAATAATCGTGCATTTATCTTTTTATTCTCATCTAATACTAGGAACAAATAGCCAAATCTTCTAGTCCATATTAACCGATGCTTTTATCTTTTTATTCTCATCTAAAATAAATGATGTTTGACGTAAAATTCAAAAAATTAATTAGGAATTACGTAAAAGATGTGTATATACAACATTTCCTTCTTCTTTCAGGATTTACACCCCTCTTTTAAATTTAGTCTAACACAATAAATTTTGCTTAAATAATGTATTTATGATAAGAAATTTATTAAATATGTAGGGCTAATTAAATTTATTACTAACGCAATCATTATTACTTAAAATCGTTATGATAAATTTTAAAATTCATAAAGTTGAAATTCTATTTGCGCCTCTACGTTCACTACACTATTCTGATTTATATAATTGAGGCTTTTATACCTTTTTATTATGATGTACCATAAAAGGAGCATGTAAAGTTTGAAAAAAGAGGAAAAAGAAAGAGATAAAAAGATTATTCTATAGTCGACATTTTTTATTGAAAGTGTATCACTTACATGATTGTTGTTACTCTCACAGCATATAAATAAAATATACACAATTGTCAAGTAATAAAGTGATAAGATTAAATATCGCAATTTCAAGAGAATTTGTGATTAACTATTTATAAATTAAACTAATTATATATTATCTAGTCAAGGAACATGCTTAACAAAGGTTGGTGCATTATATAGTAGCAGAAAATAATCGATATAACGTACAGTTTGGCCAATTACTATTAAGTAACCTTTAGTTAGTCAAACTATTTAACCAACCAGTCTATTAGTCTTTGACACAAACTTTTTACTATTTTTTGCCTGCTGTAAAATGTAAGTTGTATCCAGCAACCTGAAATGGCTCAGATTGGAACTGTTTTTCTTTTAGTGGGTGCAGGGCTGGTTGAGCGATACAAATGGCTCAAAAATTGGTAATATAGCTTTGTATTGAAAGAGAGACACATTAACAAAACACATTCAAGGGGAATATATAATAAAATAAACATCACTCAAATATAGCAACACTAGCAGTGTACCAAAGTATACCACAATATCTCAAAAAAATAATTTTCAAGGGAAGGAATTTTAACAACAAAACAGGAAGGGACAAAACCTTCAGACTTTATTCAAACCCTTCCAATTCACCATAACTAGTCAAATTCAAGCCATGGAAGTTATAAATCACATGCACACACCAAGCACACAAGTTATAAATCACATGCACACACCAAGCACACACAAGTTATAAGTATCCAAACTTCATCCAGACTCCACTACATATAGGAAAAGACAATCCATTTGGCCAAGCCAAAGTCGCAGAATGGTGAAAACTCAAATACATAATTATTGGAGACATAATGAATACATCTCAATTGTGTCGGATTCAAATTAAATACACTTACAGAGAAGGAAATATGCTTGCAAATTATTTAGCCAACATGGCTTTTGACACTTCAGGCAGGTTTGAGATTCATGATTTTTCAGATCTGCCAAGTCAAGCGAGGATGATCCTTAATTTAAACTAACAACAAGTTACTAATGTTCGCATAAGGACCAACAACAGCGTAGATACACACACAAATTGTCTACAAACTAGCACTTACAACAACGGTTCATCTGTGTCAGGAATAGGTCAGCCCTTTAGTGCTAAATATTTATCGTTTCCAACCGTCCAACAATTTCACTAACAAATAAGAGTCACAATAATTTCACAATTTAAGATGACACACTAATGAGAGAACAATAATTGAAAGAGTAACGTTTTCACAACCAAAACATTTGGAAAAGAAAAAAAAGAGTCCAAGGTTCTGATACTCAAAACAGGGTCCTGATCGAGATAAATCTATACACAAAAAGTGAGTTGAAAACTCAACATTCAACTGGAACATCTATAATTAAATATGGATGAAAGAATTAAGTGAAGAATAAACGACATACCTTGATGGTTTTTGCTAGAAGATGGACGATTCAATGGTTGCATAGCTTCTTGTGGTGACTGAGCACCGACTGATGCCAACATGGCAGCATTCAATTGAAGTCCAGGGTACATACGATTAAGTTGTCCAATAATATCATTTGTAACTACTTGGTGTATGGTTACTTTTTGTTGTTCTAATTTTTCCGCTATCCTTTGATGCATCCTCTCTTCCAATTCCTCCATTTTTTTCCATCCTCTCATCATTAGCACTTAAATAAGGTTCAGATAGCGCTTTTCTTTTCAAAGTACTTTTGGTAACTCCTCGTCCATACAATCTCAGGCTGCCTGGGTGTTCATGTCCCATGTCTGCTGTAAAAGCATCAAATGATTGATTGTCATCTTCATTCTATCAACTTTGCATTTTCTCCGTTTCAGCCTACAAATCATATTCAAATAAATAAAATCAAGTATTTAAGAACAAATAAAGGATCTTAACAACATTATAATCAAAAAAAAGTCATGCAATTTTACTAATTGTATCTTCGTTGGAGTCCTTGTATACTCGATCAGGTTTTCTTGATCTTGTAGCCACAAAGAATTCTTTAGCTGACAGCTCATCGGGGCTTTCCTTCTCGTTTTCCTAATTACATAAAGTTGATATTAAAGATCTTTTATGACGACAAGTTCATATTTATTGATTAATAGGAGAACATACCAAATTATTGCGTATCACAGCAAAACTTGTTTTACAAGCAGTATGTGGATTCATCCATTTTTTTTCGATTTTTGGTATTTCTTTCACTCATTTCCTGTAAATAAACGAGTCAGTAAATTCTACGTAAATTAATAAATGAATCAAAAACAGAAGAATGAATCAATCATAACATAAAATATAAATCTAACCTTGAATTTTTCAGAGTCCCAATACTTGAGAAGATCCTTAAAATCAGATTCTGAAACATCTTTGAGCTTATTTGCCATTCGAAGATCATCATTATCATATGCTTTATAATCTTTATAATGATTCTGATACAAGTCATTTTTATACTTTCTCCGAGCATTTTTAATTCCATCCAAAGCCTATTTTTTTGCATTATCAGGAATATCATATTTCTCCTACAATTTGTTCTTTATATTAGTAAAAAGTATGAAAAGTTTATAGCTGAAACTAGAAATGCAGGAATTCAAACCTGGGTATAATCCCACATTCCAATTATGAATATTAAGAGGACAAAGCATCGCATTCCTTGCCAAGGTTCCAAGAAAACTCCCCAACTCTGTTACTACGGCATTAGTAGGACCAATGGGTTGATTGTACCTATTCAACACAACCAACTTACGCTCTTGTCGCCCATGTACACTTTGCATTACTGTACTACCTCTTTTCTTTTTTTGAGTCACAGGGCCTACAATAATACGAAGCAAAGTTAAACAACATATCAACAATGTTAACTGATTTTACAATTCCAATACATTAAAATATTTAGAAGTGAATTTATATGTTTTTACCTAGTTCTCCTGATAGGTCATTTTCTTCTAAATTCTGTGTCTCTTGTTGCACTTGGTCCTGTATATCGTGTGCCTCTACAGTAGGAGATTCTCTTGGCACATGTTGCAACTGTTTCTCTGAAACTTGTGCTACTACAGTGGAAGAATTCATAGGTGCTTGTTGCACTTGTTCCTGCACAACTTGTGCTTTTAAAGTGGAAAAACTCGGAGGCACGTGTTGCTGTGATTACTGCATAGATCTTGCTTTTAGAGTGGAACAACTCTGAGGCATTTGATCCTTTTTAGACTGTGCTTTCAAAGTACAAGAATTCTGAGGCACTTGTCGCAATTATTCTTGTAAAGTTTGTGCTACAAGAGTAGAGGAATTTCGCGGCAGAATAGATTGAACATTCTCTTTTGATCTCAGTGAAGAAACCCTTTTGTAAGCCATAGATGCAAGTGTTCCAGCTGACACATATTGTTTTCCTTTTCCTTTCTTGTTGTTTTGAAGTCTCCTCCTTTCTCATGACCATCGAATCTGTCAAAACGATATATATGAATAAGAATCAGATCTTTTTAAGCACAATATAAGGTACGTGTATTTCTAAGAAACAAATCAGAATATAATCTTAAGAAAAAAAATAAAAGAAACATGTATTTCTAAGGAAAGGACATTTATCACTCACTCAAAATAAAAATAAAGCGATGATAAATATATATTTACAAGACATTCATAAATTATTTATTTAATCATCCACATCCATCCAATCCCAATCAGTATCATCAAAGTCATCCTCCTCTTCCGACGTTCCCATAGTTGTATCCTCTGAAAATTGAGCATCAGATGGAATATCAACAACATCAACATGAATATCTTCTCTTGACCATCTCATGTCAACATCGGATAATCTATCTGAGTGATCAATGTTTTCACTTAGCTCTCTCCAAAATGTATCTCCAATATTAGGACAATTTTCTTCCTCTAAGTCATACAAATCAACAGGCACTTTATTCCTTGCATAATAAACATCCTTTTCGATTGGATCCGCCACATAAAATACTTGATGCACTTGAGACGCCAACACAAAAGGGTCATCCGTACTTCATGATTTGTTGAAGTACACACGAGTTAACCCATATTCATCTATTTCATTATGAAACTAATCACATTTAAATAGTACAAAACTAAAACAATTGTAATAATCAACCTCAATGATATCTTGAATAACCCCATAATATATAGCCTCTCCATTAATGGGATTTTGATCTCGAGCACTAGCAAAATTATCAATTGTCGCTGATAAAGTCACTCCACTATTTTGAGACTTGCGTGAGTAATCACGTTTTAATGTATGAAATTGGTATCCATTAATGAAATATGCAGTATATCTTTTGGTTGCCACCCTATTAGGCCCTTTAGCTAGCCATCTTAACTGATTAGGCACTTCAACATTTTTAACTTTCTCTTTGAACCAGTTGCCAAATTCCTGACTAGGACTCTTTGCTCTTGTCCATGCATTTGATCTAATATTACTATCAATTAACATCTTATGCTCCCAGCAAGTATGAATAATTCAAGTTTGATTATTAGGAATTTATAATTGAAGTTTTAAGTGCCTTGTAATAATTGAACAGATGAAGTTTAAATTATATATAATTACTATGTTTTTATCTTACTTGATAAAATCTTCCACTTGTTCATCACTAGTATTGAAAAGAACATATCGATGCACTTCACTAGATAACTCTAGATCCATGGTAAAAGTCTTTCCTTTTTTCTTCTTCCCATTTCCAACTGGATGCCCAAGCTTAGGAAACAAAAGGGACAAATCATCTCCCTCATTTTCAACATCCTCATCATCCTCAGTTCGGTACCTACTAAATGGTGTCTTCACTCCATAATGTAGGTATCTCGAACCAAAGATCAAGAACTCTTCAACATCAAACCCCTCTGCTATACAACCTTCTGGATAACGTCGATTACGAACAAGACCCTTGAACTTACACATTTTTCTCTCAGTGGAATACATCCATCGAAGATGATTTGGACCACCCAATCTAATTTCATCAACCAAATGGATAGGCAAATGTTCCATTATATCAAAAAAAGATGGAGGAAAAATCTTTTCAAGCTCACATACAATTTCTTTGATTTCAATCTGCATTGGCTCAAGATCTGCTCGCCTTATAACCTTACTGCATATAGCTTTAAAGAAGTTCCCCAACCTAATCAAGGCTAATGAAACATTCTTCGGCAATCCTTTTCGAACCGCAATTTGGAGCAAGTAATGCATTATAAAATGAGCATCATGGCTTTTGTACCCTGATATTTTCATCTCATCCACATCCACACGATCTGATATGTTTGAGGCAAATCCTTTTGGGAATTTGGCATTTTTTAAGACAGTGCAAAATAATCGTTTTTCTTCTGGTTTCATGGTAAAACAAGATTTAGCTAAATGAGCTTTTCCATTTGTATTATCTTTCCTTGGATGAAGCTCCTTTCGTATCCCCATTTCTTGCAAGTCATAGCGAGAATTAATGTGATCTTTTGACTTTCCTTGGATATCTAATAAAGTCCCAAGCAAACTATCACATATATTTTTCTCAATATGCATCACATCAAGATTGTGCCTCAACTTATTATGTTTCCAATATGGCAATTCAAAAAAGATGGATCTTTTCTTCCATGGACCCTCATTATTTTGACGTCTTTTCTTGTTGCCCTTCCCAAAAACATTATTGAAATCATGTAACTTTTCAAACACTTCTATGCCCGACAAGGATGCAGGTGCAGGTCTATGATCCTCATCTCCATTAAAAGATTTTTTGTCTCTTCTAAATGGATGATCAGGAGGCAAAAATGCCCGATGACCTAAGTAACACATTTTACGACTATGTTTGAGATATTGAGAGCATGTGTCGTAGTTACACGTGGGGAATGCTAATTTTCCCTTAGTACTCCATCCAAAAAGCATTGCTAGCGCTGGAAAATCACTAATTGTCCACATTAAAGCTGCACGCATTTGAAATGTTTGATTTGTATGAGCATCATATGTTTCTATCCCAAATTCCCATAGTTCCTTCAATTCAACAATTAATGGTTGTAGGTACACATCTATATCCTGTCCAGGAGATGATGGCCCTGGAATGATCATCGACAACATCATATACTCTGGCTTCATGCAAATCCATGGTGATAAATTATAGTTCATCAGCATAACAGGCCAGGTACTATGGGAAATGCTCATGGTTCGAAATGGATTGAAACCATCACTTGAAAGGCCCAATCGAACATTACGAGGATCTTTTGAGAAGTTTGGATGCATAGAATCAAAATCCTTCCAAGCTTCTCCATCAACAGGATGCCTTATATTCCCATCATTAGGTCGTTCAGAATCATGCCATCTCATTGCAACAGTTGTTTCAGGACACATATACATTCTCTGAAGCCTAGGCTTTAAAGGATAGTACTTAAAATCTTTGCTGGTATTTTAGAGCTTGCATTAGTCGTGCCATCACCCTCATTTGACCATCTAGAAGACCCACACACAGAGCAATTATCTTTTTCCGCATTTTCATTCCAAAATAACATGCAATCGTTAGGGCATACATGTATTTTGTCATAGCCGAGACCCAAATCTTTTATCATTTTTTTAGCTTTATTGAAAGACTCAAGCAGTTGAGCAAAGGGAAATGCTTTTTTTAACAAGTCTAATAGATCAGTAAAAGCCACATCACTCAATCCATGTAGGGATTTAAGCAAGTAGAACCGAATGATGAAACTCAGCTTACTGAAGTTCTCACACCCTGGATATAGCTCTTTTTTTTTCTTCATCCACTAATTTAAAATATATATTTGCATCTTCAGATAGCCCTTCTCTCTCTCCTTCTCCATGCCCTGTTTCACCCTCTATATTTCGAAATGTATCATGAAGTAGTCCATCAATATCATTATGGTTGCGTGAAAGTGGTGTATTTCATGAGGAAAGTCTCTCCCCATGAAAAATCCATTTGTTGTATCCATCCACAAATCCATTTACAATCAAGTGATCCTCCACCACATTTCTATAATGCCAATAACGATTGATGCATTTTTTGCAAGGGCATAATATTTCATTTCCTTTAGAAGCTCGTTGAAATGCCTTGTCAAGAAAATCAACTCCACTAATATATTTATCACTGCATCGTCTGAGACTCATCCAACTTCTATTTAAATTATCCATTGATATCTATGCCACACAAAAAGATAAAAAGAATCAAATTTATGATAAATTATGAAATAAAAAGACAACAATGTTTTACACATGAACAAACATATCTCAAAATGTACATGGAGAATATGTAGTTTAAAACTCATAGCAATCACAATTCAATTTGCAACAAGCATTTCATAGTTTTTCTTAATATATGAAACAAATATCAAAGTTCCCTTTATCATTGGAACTATATACAAAACACTGATCTACATAACCTGCCAAGAAATAACTTTAACAAGCTTAGCATGCTTTCAAATTTATGTTATTAAAGACTTATGGACATTCAGGAAATGGAAAATGGTTGCTGGATTCACATGAAGTTCGGTCATATTCTAACACACCAATAAATCGCCTTGAGGATTCAATTCTTTTCAAAAAAAGTATCTCTACTGATTTTATTTTGATAGGAAATCAAGGTAAATCAGTCTTTAAAAGTGATAAAACAGATTTTTCAGGCAAATAATATTGATCTAGAATTTTACTAAGTTTCAGATTTTCATGTTAAAATTTCTAATACCAACCAGCAATGACTTTCAGGCGAGAGGTGAAATCAAGGAAGACATCATCAATGCAAGGGTAATCAAAACAGATTGAATAACTCATGGAACAACAAATCCAACATCAATATCAAGAGAAATATTGTCTAGAGTAATCAATTTCACCATAACAACCAACAAAACTTTAAACCCACAATAGCTAAAACTTAATGGGAAAAACCCACAATCAGAAAAAAATAAAAAAAATACATCAAATACACTAACTACACCTCAACGATTAAAGGAAAAAGAAGAGATTCAAGAAGAAAACCTCAACAGCTCAAACTTGAAGTTTCTTCAGCTATAACCTCAAAGATGTCAGAACAGAACCTTCAGCTGTTGAAGAAAAAAACATCAAGATTTCTCAGATTTCACAACCAAACCTTCAGCCCTCTATTTCCTTCGATTTCACAACAGTTTCTAGAGAGAAATGGGTTTACGATTGAAGAAAAAAAATGGTTTAGGTTTTCCCTAAAATTACAGACAAGAAGACTTAATAGGAAAAATCTCAATTTCATATAAAAATTATTCAAAATTTATACAAAAATAGAGTAATTAAACAATTCATACAAATTGCATACAAATTTAATAATTCATACCATATACACAATTAAGAGATAATCACATCAATGTTAATACACAATTCATATCATTCACATATCAATATTGTATCAAAATTCATACAATATCCATCAATCAATCATTAAATTCAGATTCATACACATTTTTTTTTCCAGATTTCGAATAATTTTTACACAAACAAATATTTCGAAAACAACAATAAGCATAATGTGATATAAAAAAATCACTATTTTGACTAATGTGAAAATAAATTAAATATAGTACTTACCCTAACAACTTTTTTGTGTTTTTTGGATGTTGATATTTCCGATTCCTTCTTTTTTGTTGTTCTTCTTGTTGATGGTTTTGAAGATTGAGCAACTTCTACATTTGTTATTTTTTTTCTTTTTTTCTTTTTGATTTCACTAACAAAATCAGAATCGTAATCAGAAGGGGTTTCAACAATTTTCTCCTTTCGATTTGTTTGGGTCGCCCTTTTCTTTGCTTCATTTTTTTCTCTTTCCGACCTTTCAACTGAGATGAACCACCCGTCGCCTGATTTTCAATATTCACCGGATTTTCAACAATTTTAGGCGGGGGGCGGGGGGGTTGAGTTAATATATTGAAAGTTGGAGCATGAACTTCATCAGTAGAAGTTCCTTCAACCAATCTGGGACTCTTTCGAGGCGTTTCAATGGGTTTCTTAGATATGATTTTGTTGAAAAACTTAATTGGACGGACGATTGTGAAAATCGTGTAGTTGGCTGGTGAGAAAAATGGGAGAGACAAGGTGAAAGTGGGGTAGTGGGGGTGATGGCGTGTAGATTTGAATAGGAGTGGATGGAGGGTGGTGGGATTGAGGTTTGGATTCCCCACTTGTAATCCCTCACCATTTCTCTTACCCCAATTTTTGAAAAGAAAATACTCGTTTCATTCATTTTTACTTGTTACTTTTTCTTAAAATAGATTTTATTTTTACTTGTCACTTTTGACATATTAAAAAAAGACGGATTTGACTCCCCTCCATTTCATCAAGTGCACATTTAGATGAGAGACATGTGTCTTATTTAAATTTTTAAGGTCAAGATTATACTACATTAAGAAATATTATAACCATAGTTAAGTCAACCAATATTGGAAAACTACCCCTAAATGTGGTAAGAACAAGATATTTTCTATAAATTTTGCTTTCATTGATTTCATTTTATATTTTTTGCTTAAACATTAAATTGTAAGATATTTAAAGTGAGAATCAATTAAACAATTTTTGTGATAATAAACTTTGTTCTTGAAATATTTTATATGTTAGAAAAACGAAATAAAAGATGTGAATAATTATTAATGTAGACAAAAACCTAAAAAAAAGAAAAGAAGGGAAATAAAAAAATAAAAAAATAAAAAAACGAGAAATTATTAAAATTACAAATGTGAAATATCAAAATTACCACACTTTAGTAAGAGGAGAAAGTGTGGCTATGTACTGTGTTTGAAGGGGGGGGGGGGGAAGAAGTATGTTTTAAAATTTGTTTGTTGGGAATAAAAGAATATTCTAATATTTTAAATAAAAAATATAAAATGAAATCAAATAAATATCA
>JAJOOS010021784.1:0-16253 GCA_029582725.1 Solanum chiquidenum
CGAGATTCAAACAACTTTATCTTTGACCGTAAATTTTTCATAGATCTTTTAAACATTTTGATTTATCAATTATTGTGACTTATAGTACTTTTTACGTAGTTTACAAATATATAAATTTCATTTCAAAAAAATTGAAGATTCCATGCGCAAATTCCCGGTCAAACTTAAATTGTTTGACTCTCGAAAAATGAAAAGTGTCACATAAATTGGGACAGAGGTAGTAAAAGATTACACTTCAACTCTATTTCTTTTATGTACCATTTAACACAAAATATTAATTTTATAATTTCTTTATTTCTATATATGTTATTCAACTGCAATTTTGCATTTTAAAAATCGACGATCATCTGTTAATTATTGTAAAAAATTAAAACTGACGGATTATCGTTGTTTTTTTTTTATAAAAAAAGTAACAATTTCTTTTTAAGAGTTTTCCTAGATTTTTGCGTGAAAAATAACTGACGAAAATGCGTCGATTTTCTTTCTTAAAAGATCAATGACAACCCAACGAAGTCTATCGAGTTTCAACATTTTTTTGTAGTGTTATTAATTAGTAATGAACATGAATTTTTTTTTACTTGTATTTAGTTGAATGAAAAATTAGAAAGCTGATATTTGAGTTAGTCCAAGTAGACTAGATATGAAAAAAAAATATGTGATGTTATTTAAATTAACTAATTATTTTTTTTAAAAAAAAATCAACACACTTTCGTCGATTATTTTTTCACACAATAATGTACAGAAACTCTATTTATTTATTTTTAAAAAAAACGATGTTCATCCATTATTTTTAACACAATAATGGCATGTGAAGTACACACATCCCACCTTGTTGATTCTTTGGAAAGAAGTGTCAAAATGGAACATAAAAATTGGAGTTGAAGGGTTAAAATGGAACATAAAAATTGGAGTTGAAGGGTTAAAATGGAACAAAATTGAGTTGGAGTGCCAAAATGAAATTTAAGGACAAGTTTAAGAGTTTGCATATGTGTTTGGCCATTCTCATATTAAATTTAACTAACAAGGTTAAATTATCTAATTTTTTTAAATATCGAGGATAGATAAGTTCTTAACAATACCCTTTTATTAATTAATCAAATCCAATAAAGACTAATACTTCATTTTATTTTATATGATTGTTGTTTGATCAAGTATGAAAATTAACAACAAAATTTGAAAAAAAATCTTGCACATACCAAAGTTATTCTTAGAACTTATAATTTTAAACAAGTTATAATATCACTAGGATATAAGATAATTTATTAAGAATAAAATAAAAAAATTGAATTAATCGACAAATGACGACTAAATTTACTTGTTATTTATCGAGGTGTCCCATACACACAGAAGGGAAAGAACGGAGCCCGAAAGGGCCGCGCATGCACATGCATATTTAGCAGGCGCGCGTGCCTTCTTAATTTTGATTCCCTGTCTTAAAATATTTATCGTGTTTTTGTTATACGATTTTAAGAAATATATCAATTACAAGAGATAGCTACTTTTATTTTTATTTACGACTTAAGATATAATTTTCAAATTATTACTAAAAAACAGGATAAATAAGAAAAAAGAGTTAATTTTATCATAAACTTCTCAAATGATCAATACATTTTGAGATATATATTTTTATTAAGGACGACAAGTATTTTGAGACGAATGAATAAATACTCAATTCATCTCTCTAGCTCTTTATTTATTATTTTTCATATAGTATTAGGTATCCATATTGGAGTCCGACGATTCAAATTTGGATCGTACAACGATAGAGGGTCCATTTGAGAGAAAACGTTTCCTATCAAGAATTTTCTTATACTCATGACTTGAATATGAAATCTCTGATAAAGGCAAAAACAGTCACATCCATTGCAAAACATTCTTTAACTTTTAAAATTTATATAATATTGTTTGGATTTTATTAATTATTTTTTAAAATTTTGGACACAAAATTCTTTATTTTCAAAAATATTATTTTAAATTTAAAAATAACATAAAGATAATATAAATTATAAAAATTAATAAATTTAAAATACTTAAAAATTATATGAAAGTTGCGATAAAAATAATCGGTTTATTTTTTAAAATCTGAAGAGTGACTTCCGAGTTCCGAGTTATAAGTTATAACAATTTATTTTCTCCAGAAAACGACAACTTCTAAAAAGACAAGTTAGCAACCCAAACAATAATTTATATATATATATATATATATATATATATATTACTTAATACTTAATACCGTGCAAATGAAGCAAAAATATTTTTTGCTTTAGTTTTATATATAAATTTGATAAATCCTCTTAATATAAGAAAATATTCTAAGTAGTAAAGTAGCAAAGTGGGTTCAAAATTTACTTTGTCACATATTCAAATTTAGTTGTGACGTTCTATTTTTTTTTTTTTAAATTCTCTTATATTATTTTTGAACGGATTATTACGCTTAAGTGATCTGATTATATCTATAAATAAATTATCCATCTATAAAAAAAAATTTAAACTCATTCTGAATATAATAATATAATAATAATAATTTGGAATGAAGGTAAAAAATAAAATAGCAACAAGCTGACAGAAAGAACATCTAGGGAAGTGAAAAAGAGAAACACCTAAAGCAAAGAACTTTGAAATCCTCAGAATGAAGTGTAATTCTAATTCCTATCTGTCTTCAAACACCAAGCAAAGAATAATAGAAACCACAAACCCCACACCCCTTACTCGACTTCTTCGTCTCAAAATAAATGTCATTTTAGTAAAA
This sequence comes from Solanum chiquidenum, assembly GCA_029582725.1. Classification (NCBI taxonomy): domain Eukaryota; kingdom Viridiplantae; phylum Streptophyta; class Magnoliopsida; order Solanales; family Solanaceae; genus Solanum; species Solanum chiquidenum. Next base: position 2,750 of record JAJOOS010021784.1, read on the forward strand.
ATATTTATTTCAAAATAAATCATGTCACTTTTCAAATTCAACAATATGAAACCATTACTTTTTTTTCTATTTATGTTACACCTTTTTGAATTATTGAATTAATACAAAATTTTCTTTGATCATATTTTATATCTTCTAATTATTTTAAATTAAAAATTATTGTGACTTATAATTTTTTTACTTAATTTTTTAAAGTGTTCATATTTATTTGTAAAATTTTCAAAAAAGTTTTTAAGAGATGCATTAGTAATTTTATTTTTATTTTTTATAATTTTTTTAAAATCATACAAAATGAAAAGTGATTAAGTAATATGAACGAGTATAAGATTTGACATAGAAAAGCTAAAGTTTCAGTCTTTGTATTGGAGACTGGAAACACTCCTCCCATTACCCTACCCCCACCCCTCAAACCCCACACCAAACTCCATCCTCCAAGAAGCTCATATTTCAGTCTGCCCTCTCTCCACTCAATTAATTCCCTCTTCATTTTCATTTTTTTTACAAAAGTACTAGTCCTACATGTCTTGATCACAACTAAATAGAGTAGTATTTATTTGTCCACAACCCACATGGAGTTAAATTGAAACTCTAAAAAAACAGGTGCACAACCCATTATTCTTGTACATTTTATATTAGCTCATGCCTAGGAGTTGCTGTTAGTCAGACAAAGAGAAGAAGAAGAGAATTATAATTCCATTATATTATATAGTTTTTTAAATTTTTTTTTTTCTAGAGTTTAGAGAATTCTTGGTATTAGTGAAAAATAGTCATGAACATGTTGTACTAGGCCTTTTGAGATTTTCTTGAATTGTAGTTCAATTGTGTGTGTGGTGGTAATTATGGATAATTGGTGTTTTGTTCATCATTACACAACAAGACAATGCCAATGTTATTGTACAACAACAACAACACAAGAAGAAGATCAAGAATTACAAGAAGAAGAAGAAACAAAAACTTACAATTCCACAAAAATTCATGTTATGGCTTCTAGATATTCCAAGAATATTTCACCAATCATTTACATTTTTGTTTTCTTCCTCTTCTCTGTTTGTCCTGTTTTGTCATCACTAGAACAATTCAACCAAACTTTTAACCCAAGTGATGACATGAAAATCATTAAATCACATCTCATGAAAATCAATAAACCTTCAATCAAGACAATTAAGGTAATTCCCAATTCCATTTTTTATCTCATCATTTATTGTTTTTTCTTCTTGTATTAATAATAACTCTCTGAATTTTTGTGATGTAGAGTCCTGATGGAGATCTTATAGATTGTGTATTATCACATCAACAACCTGCTTTCGATCATCCTCAATTAAAAGGCCAAAAACCATTGGTAAACCAATCATCTCTTTTTATTTACTGACTCGACTAATTAGGATTTGCATTGAGTCAAGTCCATAGAGGGTTGAGTTTTTCTTGTAGCTCATCTTTTCCATAAAGGGAAACACTTTTTACTTAGAGTTTCTCTATTCTGAAGACTCGAACCTAAAACTCTTGATTAAGGGTGAAGGAATCTCATTCGTTTCGATATTTTTTAGATTTGTACTAAAGATTTCAAAATATTATTTTTTTATTATAGGAGCTAGCTGAGAGGCCAAGATCATCAGGACACAACATAAATTCTATGGAATTTGAAAATTTCCAACTTTGGAGCATGTCTGGTGAAACATGTCCAGAAGGAACAATTCCAGTTAGAAGAACAAAAGAACAAGACATTTTAAGAGCTAGTTCTATTCGAAGATTTGGTAGAAAAATTAAAAGACCAGTTCGGAGAGACACTACTAGTAATGGCCATGAGGTTTGTTTTTTCCTAATTAAACTTACATTGTTCAGACTCTTCAAATATATATTCTAATGCGTGTCGGATCTCTGAAAGTATAGTACAGTTTAGGATCTAACACGAATGTGATAATATTTTTAAAGAGTCTTGAACAATATTAGAATTAAACATGTTTTTACTTTATTTCAAAATGGATTTGTTTTCATATCAAACTATTGTATTTTCAGAATGAAATTTCAAGAACTTTAAGTGATTTTGTTATGAGTTGTTACTTTTAACATTTTTTTGTTATGAAATGCTTTGTCAAGTTACTATTTTTGGTTCATGCCTACTTTCATGTTTTTTTTCTTTATTCCATATTTAGTTTCATTAATTTCATTTTCCGTTCATCGTTTTCTATATTCAAATAATAGTCACATAAACTTTATCATCAAAAATCAAGAATTGCATTTTTCAGATACCCCATTTATTTCTCCTCACAAAATAATATAATTATTTATTTAAATTATTTTTCCTCTTAATTAATTTTCTAAAAGCAATTAATAAGCCTTAATTTTTTAAATATTTTTTTTACCCCCTCTAACATTTTATTTATTTTTTTGGAAAAAACAGCATGCAGTAGGATATGTAACTGGAGATCAATATTATGGTGCAAAAGCAAGTATAAATGTGTGGGCACCTAAAGTTACCAATCAATATGAATTTAGTTTATCACAAATGTGGGTTATTTCTGGTTCATTTGGTGATGATCTTAATACAATTGAAGCTGGTTGGCAGGTATATGTTCTTATTTATTTCTTGACTTTATATTATGTGTGCACTCCGCGCACGATAAATAAATAATATTTTGTATCAAGTCTGATATGATCGATAACTCAAATCAAAATATGAATAACCTTGCCTTTAGAAAGAGCTAGTAGTCACTACCTAAGAATATAGTTAGTCTGCGGGAGTGAATGAAAGCCCTCTAGAAGGAAGCGATACATCCTATGGCATAGGTGTTACCGTCTCTATTAATTATTATGATTAATCAGTGCATCAAGATATCGATCATATATTATTTTTGGATACTTTGATGGAAAACGCGGTTTCTTGGATTTAAATGTGACATGTACTGAAATAGATGATAGTACTTAATAGAGTGAACCATTTTCTTTAGTGTCATTTAAAGCATGCCATTAAATCTTCAGCTACCTTTCAATATCAACAAATCTTTTTCTGTATTATCAGCATTTACAATATATAGTTTCTAAATTATTTCATTTTATTATAACAGGTAAGTCCAGAGTTATATGGTGACAATTATCCAAGGTTCTTCACCTATTGGACTGTAAGTATTTTTAATTCATTGACATCACCTATTAATTCAAGTAAAACTATTATCAACTTAGGTTGTGGTAGAGTGTTAAGTATTCCTTCATCCTTAATTAATGATCTCGGGTTCGAGTTCCCTGGTACGGAGTCGCCTCCGTTAGGGAGTGTTTTACCCTCAAATGTGGAACTTTCCGGTGTGAATTCTGATTTAATCAGGCTTTAATACGGAAAATTATAAAAAAATAAAAATTAAAGTAAGACTATTGAATTATTTATTAATTTTTGTTTAAATGATTTTTTTCCCAGAGCGATGCATACCAAGCCACAGGATGCTATAATTTATTGTGTTCAGGATTTGTTCAGACAAATAATAGAATAGCAATTGGGGCAGCAATCTCTCCAACATCCTCTTATAATGGTGGTCAATATGATATTAGCATCATGATTTGGAAGGTAATTACATTTCTCTATACAACAAAAGAAATAAATTGGGGCTTTACTTACACTTTAATTCGTACGATATTTTTAAAAAGGCCAAATTTTATATTTTATATAAATGTAGGTATTTCTTTTTAAAATGATGTGGAAATTAGTTCGCAGGTATAAAGACCTTATAGCCACGCCCCTACACCATCACTCTGTCATCTTCACTCGTCTAACTGAATCATTGACTCTTATACAACTAGTTATTGGGAACCATAATAGTTTCAAGATACTCTTACATGATGTGATATTGTTCAGCTTGGATGAAGGCGCACAATTTTTTCAAAAGGCTTCACATCATTTAGAAAATCCTACATCTTTTATATGAATAGTTTCTTTTCCTTTTCAACTTTTAATGTGGGAATTAGTTCACGCACCCAACATAAACATCATTTCTAAATACCCCTTTATTTCTTCCAAAAACACATTTTCATTAATTTCTTAGCAATTCTTTTCCCCAATGAAATGTGTTTTAAATTAAAATTAAGCAACTAAGGAGGTTCATTTTAAAGGGGTACTAATCTTTAACTAAAGTCGATGATGTTGTCTTCTCTCTTTTTCTTTTCCCCTTGCCTTTTTAATCTTTTCTTCATACTTTTATCTTTTAGTTTTATTCATACTAGAAAATGCAAAATGACTATTAACCATGATTAATATATGTGATTCAACAAATAAAATTTGTTTTGTTAATCAAAAATAAAAGAACTATAATGGTTAAAATATAAGAATGAAAAAGGAAAAAAAGAAAAAGTATTTGACATGAATTTACATCATGCTTGCATGTGTGTATGTATTAATTTTTACCTAAGGTGGAATCTTAAAGTTTCATTCATCGTATTTTTTTTCAGTGGAAACAATCATTTTGTTTGTGCTTTTAATTTTTTCCCCCACTTTGTAAGATTCTCTTGACTCTTCTTTACCAAGCAAAAGCCTTCTCTGACCCATCCACTTGTTATTATTTTTCACTTTATAATTAACTCTCTAAATCTCAAATTGTATTCTTAGTTAACCTTGCTTTAGTTATCAAATTAATTTGTGGCATTAATTCCAATTAAAAAACTTTCTTATTTCTCTTTTTACTAAAATACGATGAATTAAGCCTCTTTATATGTACGCAAAATACCTAATAAGTTTGGCATACATTCTACTTTTCTCAGCTCCTTCTTCAAATTCTATTTATGAGATTATATTGAATATATTGTTGTTTCTCCCCCTTCACCCATGAACTCTTTATATGTTTGTTAGTAGATTGTAATAATAGACTAAGGTGTTTGGCCATGTTTCATTGTGAAGTTTAAAAAAAAATAGATTTTTTTCTTCAAAATGACAGATATTTGAATAGTTGTGTTTGACCCTAAATGCAAATTAGACTTGTTTTTGAACTTTTTATAATTAATTTGGAGTAGAAAAGGTGAAAACACATTATTGTTGTTTTTTGAATTCTTGAAAACTCTGAAATTCAGTTTCAAGTTGAATTTCAAAATTTTATGATCAAATGTGTTTTTCAATGTTCAACTCCAACAAAAAAAATGTAAATTTTTATACTATGAGGGTCAATCACTACATCAAAAATGATTATTAGCGGCAATTAAGAATTAATTACCGCTAAATATATATTTTTAGTGGCAATTAATACTCTTTCTATATGTCCCTAAAGCCTTTATCGACATTGGTTCTAAAGGTACTTAACTAATGCCGGTAAAGACTTTAGCACTTTTTATTAATGTCTATATTTATTGCCGCTAAAAGCTGTTTTTATTGTAGTGAATCATGAGTAGTACATACCCATAATTAGCTATTTTACTGAGACTATGATGAGTGTTTACAAGCTGCTCTTTACGTACAGGTTAAGAAAAATAGCTGAAAGCGCACTCACATATTTATAATAATTTGTTGTATGCAGGATCCAAAACATGGACATTGGTGGTTAGAATTTGGATCAGGAGTATTAGTAGGATATTGGCCATCATTTTTGTTCACACATCTTAGAGGTTCAGCAAGTATGATACAATTTGGAGGTGAAATAGTGAATAGTAGAGGAAATGGATTTCATACATCAACACAAATGGGAAGTGGACATTTTGCTGGTGAAGGTTTTGGAAAAGCATCTTATTTTAGAAATTTACAAGTGGTTGATTGGGATAATAGTTTAATACCATTATCTAATCTCAAAGTATTAGCTGATCATCCTAATTGTTATGATATTCAAGGTGGGATTAATCGTGTTTGGGGTAATTATTTTTATTATGGTGGACCTGGAAGAAATCAACGTTGTTCTTAAAATTAAGAGGGGGGTGGGGTACATGGTTTTTTTTTTTGGTGAAGGGGGGTGTTTTTTTTAATTTTATTATTATTCTTTACATTTGTATTGTTAAGTCTAATTAACAAGTGGTTCATCAAAATTAGTTGTTATACCACGTTTAAGTAGGGGAGTTGTGTAAATTGGCAAAGGAAATAGTGAATATTTTATATAATATGCTTTTTGATGTGTTAGTTTATATATGTTTACATTTTGTATACATTTTTTTTTAATTAGAGGTTTCAAGTTAAAATTTTGAATATAGAAAAATTCTTGATAGGGAGGGTTACTTCTTTTAAGGACATACATTTTTTTTTGTAGATTATGAATTTTTTATTTTATTCTTTTAAAAAAAATCTAATCTATGTCCAATTCAGCTCTGATGGTTGGTTAATTGACTTTATCCATCCATAAATGAAGTGACAAACATAACCTTTCTTTTTTGCTTTTGTTTTATGCCTTGGTATCTAAAACCATCACATTAATGAAAATATGGACAGCGTTGACACTTGACCCACAACGGGCCATTTGATTGTTGGTTAGAGTTTTATTTTTTTATTGGAAAAAGGCACAAGTATCCCCCCAATCTATATCCAAAATCCCTGAGACACACCTAACCTTTACTAAGGTCCTATTACCCTCCTGAACTTATTTTTTTATTAATTTTCTACCCCTTTTTGGCCTACGTGGTACTATCCTTGAAAAAAAAGTCAACATGCGTTGGGCCCACAAAATAGTGCCACGTAGGCTGAAAAGGGGTAAAAAATTATATATAAAATAAGTTCGGGGGTAATAGGACCTTAGTAAAGGTTAGGTGTGTCTCAGGGATTTCGAGCATAGGCTGGGGGGTACTTATGCATTTTCCCTTTTTTATTTGAGATTTGATATTTATATTAGAGCTTGATTAAATTTGAATTCGTGCTAGAAAGTCCTACATTAAAGGATAAATCGCTCCCTAATAAAGGCGACTCCGTACCCTAGCATACTCAAGCCCAAGACCTCTTGGTTGAGGATGGAGGAGTACTTACCACTCTACCAAAATACTTGTTGGTTTGTTAAAGTCATATAGCTTATAAATAATATATGATTTAGTTATGAATAATTTAATTATTTTATTTTATATTTTATATAAAATAAAATATAAATTATATGTTTTTTTTATATGTGATTGTAAAATGACCAAAAAAACCAAACTTGATCATTTGTTTGAATTGTAATTTTGAAATTATAATTTTTAGATTATTTTTTTTCTTTTGAGAAGGTGGAATAAAATGAAATTAAGTTTGATGGGATGATAAGGCGGGGATATTCAGTTTAAGTTTAGAATTAAATTGATATTTTTTTTGGAAGTAAATTTATTCCAAACTTAATTTTAGAATATCCCATCTTATTCCATGAACCAAAAAACCCTAAGATTACACCATCAATGATAAGATATATACTCCCTTTGTTTCAATTTATTTATCTGATTTTGATTTGATACATGATTTTAAAAAAATTAAGAAGTTTTTTGAATCTTATGAACTTAAATGATAGATTGGTAAAATGTACCAAAATATGTTTTAATATTATGATTTAAATATGTCCTTATGAAAAGTTAAAATTAAAAATTGCCAATTTTTTTTTAAAACAGACTAAAAATAAAGTAAAACAAACAAATTTGCACTGGAAAATAGTATAGCATATATGTGAGCAATATCAATACTAGAAAATCATTACATAATAAGTAGTAATAATTTAGTTCTTTTTCGTGCGGTAACAATCATCTATAATTTAGCACACCAATAATCAAGTAGTAGTAAATTAGAATATATAATCAATAGTTTACATGAAACTGAAAGTTAGAAATTCTAAGAGCCAAGACATTATTTTAATAGGAGATCTTTTTTTCACCATCATTTAACCTTTAAGAAATGGAAAGAGAAGAGGATGGCAAAAAAACAGACTTAAATTGGACTACACTTTGGTATTCACAAAGGGTGTCAAGATCATTACATTTCTTTGCTTGATGTACAAGCAAATGTGTATGCAAAACCTAATGAGTTGAATATAAGAGTAAGAGTAAAGGAAGTCTTACTTATTATAGGCCACTTTAAATACGGAAAAGGATTAAAAATGCTCTTTTAACGTATGAAAAATAACTTAAATTTGGCCTTTCTTCTCCAATTGAATTTAAATTAGGAGAAATTAACTATCTAATTACACAAACATTCCTATCATATTTACTAATTCTTCTTATAATTTGGAATAATTATATTTTATATTATTAATTAATAATTTCATACCAGATACACCTAGATACATGTTTTATACACCTAGATACATGTTTTTTGCTATCATATACATTGGAATAGAAAGGGAGGCGCGCAAGATTTGTCTATGTATCCCAGATACATGCAAATCACAACAGATACAAAGTGGATATATGCATGTGTGTATCTTGTGTGATTCGAGAGTGACAAGCGAGATGAGAGAGAGGCGAATGAAATTTGTCTACGTATCCTAAATACACACGAATTCACTTGGATATAGTGTATTTAGAGTAAATTACACCTAATTTTAACCTCATGTATCCCTAGATACATGTATCTGGACACACCAAAATATGATGAAATTTGGTATATTGCAAACTAGCGTATATCAAAGTAACTAACTCCTAAACTAATGAAATTTGAATAAATTGCCCTATAATCCTTAATGTTAATTTCGAATTAATAATGTATCTTCTTCCATCAAGATTCTAGTGAATCTCAGTTGTCCTTATCATTAATTTTAGGGTTAAAAATAGGGATAAGACACAAGTGCCCCTAGACTATGATTGAAATTCTAGAGAATCACCTAAACTTAACTAGGGTCATATTATCACTAAACTAATTTAAAATAAAACAAATACACCATAAATGTTGACGTGATATAGAGACTGTGCACACTCTCTTGAAAGCAAGTGATGAGTCCACAAATTGGACATATATAATTTTTTAATTGGTAACTTTTTTTTTTTAAATACACATAATTTTTTAAAATAATTAAAAGTGAAAGGATAATAAATTAATTTAAAAAAAATAAAGTGAGAAAGAAATTAAAATAAATGTTTTACAAAGAAAGAAATTAAAATAACTATATATTTTATTTGATTTTCTTCACTTATTTTGACATCCATTCGAAATTAACTTATTTTAAATACAAGACATTTGGAATTAAATTTGAAATTAAATCAAAACGAAAGACAAAGAAAATAAAAAGAGTTGATAAAATCAATAGAAAAATAAAAGAGAAAAAATAATGAATGAAGGTAAAAAAAAAGTTTCGATACAAGGTTAAAAAATGTGTATTAACTTAATTTAAATACAAGATAAAGAAAATAAGAATATTTTAAAAAAAAATTAAAACTAAAATAATAATAATAATAAAAATATTTACACACCTGACGGACGCGTGTCTACAAACACAACCAACTTGGATAGTTGAAAGTGTCATGTCAGCACAAAAAATATGAAAAAATGAGTTCGGGGGGAGGGGGGTAATATGACTCTAGTTAAGTTTAGGTGTGTCTCTAGAGTTTCGATCATAATCTAGAGGGTGCTTGTGTCTTATCCCTTAAAAATATTTCTTCGTTTAATGGTAATTTCTCTGAGTTATATTAAATAATATTTTTATCTTTTTGTTTTGGTCCAGAACAAGTGGAGTTTCACGTACTCAAAAAGATAATTAATTATTTTTTAAAAAAACTACCCCTAAATACATGAATTTTTATGTAACCAAGAAATGATACTCCCTCCATTTCATATTAATTGAATTTTCGAGGCATTTTCCATTTTTCAAATTAATTTAATTATTCAGTTTTTAAGACTATTTTTAGAGTGTTCTTTCAATTTTATCCTTCATTTGGATTTTCAATGTGATGACTTCAATAAATTTGACAATAATTAGTAAAGGTAAAAATGGAAAACCGTGTTCAATTCATGTCTTAATCTACTTTTCTTAAAGGGTGTGAAGCACCTAAAAAATTCAATTAATATGAAATGAAGAGAGTATTAAATAAGTGTTACTCTATTCGCTCCATTTTAGTCGGGATAAGGTTTCACACGATCTTTTAAGAAAAAATTAATTAGCCCTCTATATATGTACATATTAAATAGGTAAAATATTATTATTTTTAACTAACCAAACACCATAAAAAAATAAGAATATAACTTATTTTTTAAATAAATATTTTCTAGAAAACAATTTATGTGGAAAATATATTCCAGCGTCATAACAAACATACCAAGTCTTATATATGTTGTGCGATTTCGAATTGATTGAAATCCTAATTAATATGAATATCAAACATCAAAAAAAAAAAAAAAAAAAGTCTCACTATATCTAATTCGTTTGATTTCAAAAAGAAAGACAAATTATTTATTTTATATTAGGTTTGAGGTTTTATTTTTGTACTCCTAGGTAGGTGCGCAGTATTGTTGACTTGTAAATTTGATTATTATTATTTTTCTTCAATTGTAACAATAATAAAACCATTGATAGATGTCATTGAAGGCAAGCTGTTATGCTGCTTCTTAATGAATCCACCGACTTTCAATGATAGTGATGACTTTATGAACAATGATCTTAAATCATATGCTCTCTTCGTTTCGTATTAATTGTTCACTTTGTTCTTTACACATTTATTAAGAAATTATAAATAAAAATAATATTTTTATTAATTTATCTTTTAAAATTTTCTAATATACTTTGTATTTATATATCAATATTAAAATTAATAATGAAAGAATTATTTTGAAAAGTAGAAATATTTATACTTTCAAAAAGGATTAATTTTTTTTAAAAATAGAATCAAGTGTATAAATTAACAAATAATTTGAGACAAATCCCTTAAAATGCGGACAAGTAATATAAAATGGAAGGAGTATATGTGGAAGGTCATGTGAGGAAGAATTCAATATTTGCAATCAAAAGTTGGAAAAGTTGTATGTGAAAGATAGAAGAACACTATGATAAAAACAATTTTTAGTTGTAATAAATATACATATTAATAAAAAGTGTTAAAGTCTTTATTGGTATTAGTTAATTGTCATTAAATTCAATATCGTTATATGTTATAAAGACATTCACAAAAAGTATTAATTATCACTAAAAATACATATATAATAACCGTTAAATTATGTCCGTTAATTAATTGTCGGTAAGGGGTGAGGGTGAGGAATGGGGCGTTGTTGGTACAATCCAACCGTTTTACATAATTTGGCTTTTATTGGCCTTACATATACATTCTTATAAAAATTATAACCAAAGATGTATTTTATTAAATTATTCTTTTTGATAATACTTTGGAACTTTAATTTTATTACTATTAATTTATATAATTATTTAATATTACATATGAACATTAAAAAAATATTATAAATTTCTCTTAATTTTATAAATAAAATAATTATTTTTTATATTGGGTCAAGTAATATAAAACAAGAAAGTATATAAGTATACATCATTTCATGAGGATAGGAAGTTAGGATTGACATCAATTTGTCACTTGTGGACCTTAATTTGCAACATAAATTGTGATGGTCCAGGACCATTAATTGCATTGGTGAAGGTTGATTGATCATTTGATATAACCTATGGATGTTATATCAAACTCAATACATTTTTCATTTGAGGGTGACTTCTCATACATCTTTGCACGTATATACATAAAACACTAATGATAATAATTTCAGGAAAAAGGTACAAGTACCCCTAGATTATGACTGAAATCGCAGAAACGTATCTTAACTAAATTAAGGTACTATTACCTCCCTAAATTCTTTTTTTTTTTTGTAATTTTGTACACCATTCTGGCTTACGTGACATCTAAATATCTCTCACGCGCCTCAATTGCGTGGAAACACTGTAACGACCAAAACTGTCGTTATTTAGGAGAAACAAAAATCCGAGAAAATCTGGGCCATTGTCCCGCCATAGCGGGCCAGATGCCTCTAGGGCAGCGGTGCCAGGGCGGGGTAAGTTGGCTCCAGAGCGGGATAGGCGAGGCAGAACATAAATTACGAGAAATCATATTTTCTCCATCTTTCTAAAATACCTAAATAAGTCATAAAACACCCTAGAAACCTCAGAAAAGCTGCTCTAAGCTTGGTAGGAAGAAGAAAGAGATTTCTAGTATGAGGATGGTGATATCTTGCGGATTCTTGGCCAAACTCACCGTCAAAAAGCCTGGAAAATCAGAATCGAGGTCAAAAATTCCGTGCAACTGCTTGGCGCCCAAGTAGGCTAGGTTTTATGAATTGAGTAGTGATAAATCTGTGCTTACTACGTAATATATGTAAATCAATGGTAAGGTTTATGTGTAGACCTTCATGCACCGTGTGAATTCCATGGGTAATTTATAGAAATCAAAGTAATTGGGTTTATGTCTTGAGAAGAGAAATTGATGACTTGTTAGGGCTTCTAGAATTGCTATCTCGGATAGAATTGTTTCAAGAATAAGGATATGAAATCATAAATGGAACTAGAATTATGAATGTATGCTAGATCATAAATTGGAGTGATTGAATTGAGGATTTATGATGAATTGTGATTAAACCCTAGAAAAAGGCCTTAGATGATGAACTATGTCTAAGTATGGTCAAACTAATGTATATATGATAGGGATTGAGGAGTAATTCTTAGGTGTTGGTTGTGATTCTATGATTGTGTGATGTATGTTTGTTCTTGCTTCATTGTGATACATATATGTATATGAATGATGCATTGTTGATCACACTCGTTGTAAATGAGATGAACAAATTATGATTTCCATGAATTCACGAATTAAATGTATGATCTTGAGGATATACTTGTGGTTGTGATTGTGGTGTGTTGAATGAATTGGTTACCGCGTTCTGGCATAACTAACTTGGATCGGTTGCCACGTTCCAGCATAACTAACTTGGATCGATTGCCACATTCTGGCATAAATATGAGATCGATTGCCACGTTTTGGCATAACTAACTTGGATCGATTGCCACGTTCCGGCATGCTAACTGTTTGGGTTTGGGTTCCATGAGAGAACCAATTATGTGGTATAATTGTGTGACTTGAGAAACATAAGGTTGTTTGTACATTTTGTTGATGTTATATATGCTCGATATGCACTTAATGGGTATATGTTGTGACAGTTTATATTTGATTGTTCTTTGTGTTGGACTTGTCGGGTATAGTGGAAGGGCAAAGTGTTCAAGGGGTAAGAAATAGATAGTAAGGGTTGTTCGTGTGTCGTAATGGCGGAAAGTAGAGGTAGTGTATGTGATAAAATATGTGTAGGTGGACTTCACCTTGGAGAAAGATATTTGGTTTAGTGGTAAGGAAGTTTGAGGTGATGTACTATGTGACCATAGTTGAGTAATGTGACGAGGGAGTAAGGGTACGAAGTGAGCGGTTAGTTGGAATGCATTGTGGGTGTAATTGGGGAATTGCTAATGTGTCAGAATGAGTAGTCTATGATCAAGTACCTGGTAGGTAGGTTGATTGAGAAGGATGTTAGTAGTCGGAGTACTAGTGTATATTGGAGGTATTTCAAGAGAGGGTGAAAGTGGAGAAGCGAGTGGTTTATTTCATGATCTTACTAGTTGGTTTCTTATATTAT
>JAJOOS010021785.1:0-12584 GCA_029582725.1 Solanum chiquidenum
CCCCCCCCCCCCCCCCCCCCCCCCCCCCCCCCCCCCCCCCCCCCCCCCCCCCCCCCCCCCCCCCCCCCCCCCCCCCCCCCCCACCACGACAATGAGATCAACGCGTAGATCAACGTTTATTAAGGACTTAGGCCGACAAAATCAGTAATTTTGGTGATTTAAGGTATGAAGTTGTTGGGTTTTCTAATTTTCACTGAAATTCTGAAGAATTTCCAAAGGAGAAGATATATATAAGTCTTCACCTAAGTGTAGGGATGGCAATGGGGCGGGCGGGGAGCGTTTAAGGTTCTGCGGGGCGGGTTGAAGTAGATTTTTTAAAAATTAATGTGGTGCGGGGTGGGTTGCGGGTATATGTGTCACGACCCAAGGGTACCCCTTAGACGTGACATGGCGTACAAGACCCCGAAAATCCCCATACAAGCCACTTAGCATACATCATACAAGATAATAAAGTTTAAAAAATTTAAAAGACAATTTCAACATATAAATGTTTTATAGAGAAAAGCGAAAATCTAAATCTAGTACAAAAGAGAACTCGGGACGTAACCCGTACATCAAGTTCAAAACTAAAATGAAAAGACATAATGAAATAAAAGCTTGGTCCTCGAAACATGAGGCCTCACCAATCTTCAATCTTCAACTACTAAGATAACCTAGCCACAGAGGTGCGAATCGGAACCGTCGGACCCTATATTTTAGGATAAGAATTATAGGCAAGAGTATGTGTTAGTATCAAAATGCAATAAGTATGATAGTCATGCCTAAAAGTATGAAATCATGCTAAAAAGGACATTTTCTTGATATGCAAAGACCAAGTTAAAGCATAAGATAAGAGGATTAGAAAACATAAAACGTAATCATGATCAATGCAAGTAAAAACGTATTTGAACACATGTGAGATACTTCTTGAAGTAACCTTAGTTCAATATTATTGTTGGAATTAGCCTTCACCGACATAAAGACCATGTGAGCTATAACATGATCCCCCGGTGTCTTCCACACCGAAAAGGGTTGTCCTACTTGCCAAAGTAGAATTATGAATCTGAACTAAAGTGGATCCACTAGCTAATGTTTATCTAGACCATCATCCTATGGGGGCACATAGTAAGGGATAAGAAGATTGCTTCTAGAAAACCCGACCTCAACACGGAAAGAGCTTTCATCTCAATATCCTCTCGGTGCTAAGCATCAATCCCACGGAGTAGTTATTAATCTTGAATTGTCTCATGATTCATGGAAAGGCACAATTAAGTAACCAATCCAAGTTAAAATCATATTATCATCCATGGAAAGGTGCAATTAAGCAACCAATCCAAGCTAGAGACATCATAGGATAGCTCCTTAGACCAAGCGTGAGAAAATCTTTCACCATACATGATCTTTTCATATTAGATTTTAAGGCCCACATTCATTCACTTCATGCTAGAGATACCCTACTAATACTAATGGAAATAGTTTTGAGATTGTGCTTTATAATTATTTATGGCATATCCGGATACCATACTAACCAAGACTTAATTTAGGAAAATAGCCTGAAAAGCATTGAGGGCAAACCTAGATGTCATTCATGTCATGTGGCCAAGCTTCATAGAACATATAGACAATCTCATCTATAAGCTTTCTTAAGTCATAAACATACTTTCATGAACATGCATTCTTTTCAATAATTCATAAGCTTCATCATGTCTTCAAAGTCAAATCATTTTCAAATTCAATTACATCTATTTCATAAAGAGCAGACATGTATATTTTCATAAATTCATGTTTCATAGTTCAAGACCCACATTATATCAACATAGCTTAGAAAATATGGGTTATGCATGGGTTCATGGGAAATCCACTTAAAAATATGCAATTACTTCAATTCATACATAAAAGTTCATAAAGCAATTAAATAAATAAACATTGAAAGGAACCCATGACAATTGAAGAAAATTCTAACTTGATTTGGGAATCTAACTTTACAAAATTGGAGAATTTGGGAACTCCGGGGAGGAAAGGGGTCCATGGACGAAACATATCATACCTTGATGCAGAAAGCTTAAAAGCAATGGTGGATTTGGAGACTTGATATTGAAACCCTGGCTTTCTTCTTCAATTTCTAGAGAGAGAAATATTTGATAGTAGGAGCTTGATCTTCTTTTGGAAATTTAGGAGAATGAATTTTAGTTTGGGTGATTTGGGGGTTTAGAATCATTATATAGGGCTTTGGGTAGAAGGAAAAATGACATAGTATTGACTTAAAACAATCAGGGGGAAAGACCCAAAAATCCCTGACTGGAAACTACCGAATTGGCATCATGGAGGCCAAAACGAGTCGTCATCATCACCACGGCCTGTCAAACGGGTCATGAAGAAATTATGTTTGACAGTGCTTCACTATTTTGGGCATAAATTTTTACTCTGAGCTTGGAATTAGGCAAACTCGGTGGCGTTGGAAAGAGGACTCTGAGATGTTTAATTTGATAGGTCACGGGCCACCTATTTCGTTTTGTACTAAAAGATATGATCGTTTGAAGTTGACCCTAAACTCTAAATCTAATGAAACCTCTACACAGAAGTTTTCACGGTCCGTGTGGGGTATCACGGGCCATTGTGATGCCCATGGACCTTGACCAGTAGCTAGGGGAGAACCCCTACTTACTTGACACACTTGAAGACCACTTTGACGGCCCATCAACCTCACCACGGGCCATCTAGGTGTTCTTCAAAGTGAAGCCTGCATGGGGCAGGTTCTGGAAACCTACAACGAGCACCTTAACGGACTGTGGTCCTCTTAACGGCCCGTCTGGGGATCCATGGTCCACTTCTTGGGCTTGTAAGTTTCCAACTTGACCCATTTCTAGCCTTTCTTGAATCTGAGGTGTTACATTATCTACCCCTTAGGAAGATTCATCCTCGAATGGAACTCAAACTAGCACGAAGAAAGTAGAAGAGAAACTAACAACCCAATCATCAATGCAACTTCATCAAAATTCACATAACCAAGGAGGAACCTCGACTCCAAGTTAAAACATGTTCAAAACATCATAAGGAAGATAGGAACTAGACCTAGCAGCCTATCATGAATGCAATCACATAAATGCACATACCCGAGGAGAAATTTTCAACTCCAAGCTAAAGCATGTTTTTTTAAAACATATTTTCATAAAACAAACATGCAAGATCATACTCAAATGCACATAAACATGAAACAATCAATTAATAAAACTAAATCATATTTTTGAAAATCAAAATTTTCCATGATCATGCATGCATGAGAAACATGAGGATGACTAAGACACCCGAATCCTAAAGAGTGAATCATGAGGATCTAAGACCTCAAGATAGACTCGAAGATAAAGGAAAGAGATAGGGATACTAAGAAATCACATCGCCTCCAAACTTTCACTCACCAAACCATAACAAGGAACTCTTCCAAAACCAACATAGTTCTACTCATATACCAACCATGAAGCACACTATCTCCCCCTTGGGAGTAAACCCCTCTAGTCTTTTCAAATCTATCTCCCTCAATCCCAAACATAACACCAACATCTTAACAACCACTAAACCATTGATAAAAGTAAACACTTAAGAAGTTTCCACAAGGATTTTCAAGGACTACTCCAAACACCATCTCCCTACATGGAGTCTTACCATATCCAATGAAACACTCAACATCAAGCAATACATAACCACAAGCTAAAAGACCATAACTTACCAAATACCACATCAAAGGAACCCTCATGATCTTGTCGAGTTTGAAGAGCATAGAACCTATCTTGTTTCAAACCACCACTAGTATCGGAGGAAGGGTAGGGTTGTGCCCGTCGACGATTATCTCCCTCAATTCTAACAACCGAAGGACAATATCTTATCTTGTGGTCCATCTTACCACAACCAAAGCAAGCATTGGAACCCGCTAAACACTTGCCTTTGTGCTCCCTCCCACACTAATCACAAGTAGGCAATGAAGACCCACTACCATTTCTTTCTTGTGGCTTAGGGTTAGACACCTTGTTGAACTTAGGAGGAGCATTGGAGGAGCCTTGACCGAAACCACTAGATTGAACTTGCCTACCTTTCCTTCCCTTAGCAGTAAGAACTGAGCAATCTCTCATCTTGTTCCCACTCTTTCCACAACCAAAACATGCATTTAAACCGGCTAGACACTATCCCTTATGTCTTTTCCCACACTTCCTACATTTGGGGCCTAATTTTCTCGCTAAAACCCTTATCTTGAGAACGATTTCCTCCATCGGACCGTGAATGTGAAAACTCACCATCATCCCTTCTTGCCCTATTTGAATCCCTAGTTTTCTCCTTAAGATTTTCCTCTTCTATTTGTTCTGAATTAACCATCAAATGAGAGACATCCATCTCCTTAACAAGAATGGACGTTAGGCATTCTTTGACCACTAAGTCGGAAGCACCCAACACAAACTTACTCATCCTTGTCCTTGGATCGGCAACCATAGTTGGAGCATATCTAGACAATTGTGTGAATTTCAAAGCATACTCCTTCACACTAATATTTCCTTGGCGAAGGTTAATGAACTCAAGTACTTTTGCCTCTCTCATCTAAATGGGAAAGAACTTATCAAGAAAATCAACCTTAAATTTCTCTCAATCAAGAGGACCCTCATCTACCGCCCTCTCTTCTTTCCATTGGTTGAACCAAACTTGAGCAACATCCTTAAGTTGATAAGCGGCCAATTTTGTATTTTCCACCGACGTAACTTCCATGATCATCAACACCTTATACACCTCATTAATGAACTCTTGAGGATCTTTCTCAACATTAGACCCATGAAATTACGGAGGATTCATCCTAATAAAGTCTCTCACTCTAGTTGTCGTCATACCCATATTTGGGTTCACGGGAGCTACAACCTCTTTATTTGTTCGAGCCATCATAGCTTGGGCCAATGCATGAAATGCGGCTCAAAACTCATCATTAGTGACTTGCTCGACCAAAGGGTTGACCGAAATTTGGGGAACCTCTTGTCTCACATTCTCACAAACATTTTTATTCTTTCTCACGGGATTCCTTCGTGGATGCATATTCTGAAAAGCATAAATAGGGGTTAGAGAGAAAGACACCTAGAGTTGCACTTTATCGCACGACTTTAGAGTAATGAAAGAAGTGGAACTTCCTAAACATCTTATAGCCTGTAATTCATAAATGTGGCGCGCTTCACACTCATGAACAAGACTCTACTCAACGTGGCTTATGAGACATCCTAGGACCTTTCTAAACCTTGTGCTCAGAATACCAAGTTTGTCTCGACCCAAGGGTACCCCCTAGACGTGACTTGTCGTACAAGACCCTGAAAGTTCACATACAAGCCACTTAGCATACATCATACAAGATAATAGAGTTTAAAAGATTTAAAAGACAGTTTCAACATATAAAAGTTTTATAGAGAACAGTTGAAATCTAAATGTCTCAAGCCATCTAGTACAAAAGAGAACTCGAGCGTAGCCCGTACATCAAGTTCAAAAATAAAATGAAAAGACATAATGAAATAAAGGCTTGGTCCTCGAAACATGAGGACTCACCAATCTTCAATCTTCAACTACTAAGAGATCCTAGCCATGAAGGTGCGAATCAGAACCGTCAGACCCTACATTTTAGGATAAGAAATATAGGCATGAGTATGCGTTAGTACAAAAATGCACTAAGTATGATAGCCATACATAAAAGTATGAAATCATGCTAAAAAGGATATGTTTGTGATATGCACATACCAAGTTAAAACATAAGATAAGAGGGTTAGAAAACATAAAACGTAATCATGATTAATGCAAGTAAAACCGTCATTGAACACATGTGAGATACTTCTTGAAGTAACCTTAGTTCATTATTATTATGTGAATTAGCCTTAACCGACATAAAGACCATATGAGCTATAACATGATCCCCCGATGTTTCCCACACCGAAAAGGGTTGTCCTACTTGCAAAGGTAGAACCATGAATCTGAGCTAAAGTGGATTCACTAGCTAATGTCTATCTAGATCATCATCCTATGGGGGCACATAGGTAAGGGATAAATAGATTGCTTCTAGAAAACCCGACCTCAACACAGAAATAGCTTTCATCTCAATATCATCTCTGTACTAAACATAAATACCACGGACTAGTTATTAATCTTGAATTGTCTCATGATCTATGGAAAGGCAAAATTAAGTCACCAATCCAAGCTAAAGTCATATTATCATCCATGGAAAGGTGCAATTAAGCAACCAATCCAAGCTAGAGACATCATAAGATAGCTCCTTAGACCATGCGTGAGAAAACATTTCACCGTCCATGATCTTTTCATAATAGCTTTTATGGCCCACATTCATTCACTTCATTCTACAGATGCCCTACTAATACTAATGGAAATAGTTTTGAAATTGTGGCCTATAATCGTTGATGGCATAACCGGATACAATATTAATCATGACCTAATTTAGGAAAATAGCTCGAAAAGCATTGAGGGAAAATATAGATGTCATTCATGTCATGTGGCCAAGCTTCATAGAACATATAGACAATCTCATCTATAATCTTTCTTAAGTCATAAACATACTTTCATGAACATGCATTCTTTTCCACAATTCATAAGCTTCATCATGTCTTCAAAGTCAATGCATCTTCAAATTCATTTACATCTATTTCATAAAGAGAAGACATGCATATTTTCATAAATTCATCTTTCATAGTTCAAGACCCACATTATATCAACATAGCTTAGAAAACATGGGTTATGCATGGGTTCATGGGAAATCAACTTAATATTATGTAATTACTTCAATTCATGCATAAAAGTTCATAAATCAATCAAATAAATCAACATTGAAAGAAACCCATGACAATTGAAGAAAACCCTAACTTGATTGGAGAATCTAACTTTATAAAATTGGAGAATTTGGGAACTCCATGGAGGAAAGGACTCCATGTATGAAAACTATCATACCTTGATGCCAAAAGCTTAAAAGCAATGGAGGATTTGGAGGCTTGATCTTGAAACCCTAGCTTTCTTCTTCAATTTCTAGAGAGAGAAATATTTGAGAAGAGGAACTTGATATTCTTTTGGAAATTTAGGAGAATCAATTTTAGTTTGGGTGATTTTGGGATTTAGAATCATTATATAGGGCTTTGGGTAGAAGGAAAAATGACATAGTATTGAGTTAAAACAATTGGGGGAAAAGAACCAAAAGTCCCTGACTGAAAATTGCTGAATTGGCATCATGGAGGCCAAAATGGATCGTCATCGTCACCACGGCCCGTCAAATGGGTCGTGAAGAAATTCTTCCTTATAGTGCTTCACTATTTCGGGCATAATCTTTTACTCTGAGCTTGAAATTAGGCAAACTCGGTGGCGTTTGAAAGAGGACTCAGAGACCTTTTGATTTGATAGTTCATGAGCCACCTAATTCATTTTGTGCTAAAAGATATGACCGTTTGAAGTTGACCCTAAACTCTATGTCTAATGAAACCTCTTCACGGAAGTCTTCACGGTCCATGTGGGGCTTCACGGGCCATTGTGATGCCCGTGGCCCTTGACCAGTAGCTAGGGGAGAACATCTACTTACTTGACACACTTGACGACTTTGATTGCCCGTCAACCTCACCATGGGCCGTCTAGGCGTCCGTCAAAGTGAAGCCTGCATGGGGAAGGTTTTGGAAACCTACAACGAGCCCCTTAACAGACCGTGGTCCCTTTCACGACCCGTCTGGGGCTCCGTGGAGGGTTCCATGGTCCACTTCTTCGGCTTGTGAGTTTCCCACTTGACCCATTTCTAGCCTTTCTCGAATCCGAGGTGTTACAATATGTGATTTTATGTGGGTTCAAATTTAATTTTAACTTTTTACATGTTATAAGAGTGATAGAGCATTACTTATTGAAATAATTTGTTTAAAGCTACTCAAATATTCAAGATAGTAAATGAAAATGGTTCAATAATAAAATTTTAATTCATTTATCTATTAAATTAATAAAACTTGATGAAAAAATGAATTTATTTTTATAAATTTTATTTTTAGTATCAAACTTAGCTAGAAAAAAATATTAAGAAAATTATGCGGAGCGAATTCATGTGGGGCGGGTATGTGCGAGGCGGGTTGAAAATGAAAAAAGTAGTTGTGTGGAGCGGGGCGGGGCGGATTAAAACTTTCTGGGTTAAGCTCAGCCCGCCCCGCACCGCCTCATTGCCAACCCTACCTATGTGGGACCCATTACATCATCTCGTAAAATTGTGAATATCTCTCTATTATAAAGTCATATGGATAAATGATATGATGAATTGAAAACTAAACTAGTAGACCTTCAATTTTACACGTTGTGGACCTCTAACTCCATATAGATTGGGAAAAAAAGCTTCGAGACATTAGACCCAAATTTGTAAAAATTTATTAAAATAACTTGCGATAAATTTTGCAAAACTTTAATTTTACAATTTACTTGACTTCAAATCTTAACATGTAATCATTGTAATTTGAACACCTCATGAGTCATGACATATCCTTCTTACGGTAATAAGCACTCTTGGCCATATCTCGAAAGTGCAATTTTATCGCTTCAAGGTAGTACACTTAATAAGCTTATTTAATTTAAAAGAAAAGGCATAAAGTGACACATGAACTTGTCCCGAATTTTCAAAAAGACACCTAACTATGCAGGTGTCTTATTACCCCACTAAACAATCTTGAACTGATATTATTCCATCATTTTTTGTCCACCTGACATGGAGAATGTGTGCACTCTCTCAAAGAGAGTAAGCAACCTAAAATAACAAATATAATTTTATTTTTACAAGTATTTTATTATAAAATATATTTTCTTATTTTTCCTATTATTTTAGCTTTTTTTCCTTTTTATTCTGTCTCTTTCTTTCTTCTTTCTTCTTCATTGTCATCTTTATTGAAGCTTCTCACTTTCAATGTCACCATTTTTACCACAACTTCACCTTTCATTTTCTACTACTATTAGTTTTACTCTCTTTAATTTTAAAACTTTATCTAAATATTTTCTTACATTTCAAACAATTTGATAAACTCATTATATTTCAAGATGATTAGGAAGTATCATATAGTTTTTTTATCCGATTTCAATTAAGTTCTTTCATTTTTTGGGAAATTCATTGATTCTTTTAAAATTATCATTTCTAATTTTGAAGTTATATGAAAAGGAGTAATTGATGATACCTTCAAAATTTTAAATTTTATTAGAAAAATAATTAGTTTTGTTATCAATAATTCAATAAAATTTAGAAAATAGTATGAATTCTTTTTTAATAAAAAAAATTACTGAATTAAAGGATTTGACCGGAGAAGAAGAAGAAAAAGAAAAGAAAAAAATGAGAGAGGGGTTCAACTTGGCATGGGGGTGGGGTGAGGGTGAGAGGTGAAGAAAAAGAAAGAAAATGGATGGATGAATCACTTGAAAGTGTGGGGTGGAAGATGAAGTGGAATTTAAGATAAAATCAAAATTAAAATAAGTCAAAAGGTAAGAGAGAGAAATAAAGAAAAAGGAGAAAAAAGAAAAAACTTAAAATGAAAAAAAAATTATATTTTTAATTAAATTAATATATATATCATGTAATGATTGATGTGTGAACACACTTGTTTCTTAAAATTTGGGGCTGATCGAAAAATAAAATAATAATATATGTTCAAAATTGTTTAGTGGCGGAAATAGAACGATTGCAAAGTTAAGGTATCTTTTTAAAAATGCAGGATAACTTCAGTGGTGACTTTACGTCTTTTCTCTTAATTTAACCATACATTACTTGCTTAACAGTACAATAACAAATTAAGTTGATCCACATTAAGCATTGAATTTTGTGGTGGTAATTGATTTTTGGTAATAAGAGTGACAGTATATATATGAGTGCATCATATTGAGAGTGAATATATGACTAATAGTGCAAGGTACAATTTGTATATAGGTCTTCCCTTATGCTTCTCAACAACCAATAAATATTTTTAAATTTTAATGCAGATAGGTTTGGATTTTTTTTAATTTTTTATTTTTGACAAATGATTTTATTGTTTTTTCAATTCAAAATTTCAACCAAACATACGGTAAAAATTTGAAATTGTGTTTTCGAAATCAAAAAATTAGATAAGTATTGAGTTGATTTGGATCAAACTCTTTATAAGATGCTTCTGATGACAGGAAGTATATTTTTTTAAAATATAAATGTGCATTAGTTGGAGATTTAATTTTGAATCAAATTTAAGGCAGGTACTAACCAAAGCCTCAGATTAGAGATACTACAAAAGTTAGGGTATGTGGAAGGAAGGCTTCCTTTCAAGTACTTGGGAATCCCTTTATCCACTAAGAAGCTGACTGTTGCACAATGTCTATCATTAGTAGAAAAGTTTACTGCTAAAACTCAATGTTGGTCAGCGAAATTATTATCATACTCTGGGAGGCTACAACTTATAAAATCAGTCCTATTTGGAATGCAAAGCTATTGGGCACAAATTTTTGTTCTGCAAAAAAAAAGTGGATAAAATGTTAGAGGCAGTGTGTCGAACATATCTCTGGAGAGGTCAAGGTGAGATCTCAAAGAAGTCACTAGTAGCATGGGACAGAATTTGTCAACCATGATCAACAGGAGTCTTAAATGTCATTGATCTCAAGCTATGGAATAAAGCTGCTATTTTAAACACCTGTGGGCCATTGCTATGAAGAGAGACATTTTGTGGATTAGATGGGTGCACTATTATTATATCAAGAAGAAACAACATAGAGTTGATGATCAGTCCCAAGAATGCATGCAGCCTGAGTTGTGAAGAAGATTATTGACAGTCGTCTTATGACACATCAATTCTTCCAAGGTTCTATTGTAAGAATGGTGCAGGGTGACAAGTTCAAGATTCAGAAAGCTTATGTAGTTACGCAGTCCCAGATGCCTAAAGTTTCATGAAAAAGCCTCACTCTCCATAAAGCCATACATCTAAGATTCAAATTCACTTTGTGGCTTGCAGTACAACAAAGAGTGGATAGGCTTCAAAAGATTGGAATTCAAGTACCAATGAGTTGCATTTTTTGTGATCAAGAAGTGGAGTCGTTTGAACATTTTTTTCTTCATGTGTAATTACAGTAAGCAGATCTGGACAAGAATCCTGAAGTGGCTGGGAATCCGCAGAAGCATTAGTCCATGGCAACAAGAACTAGAATGGGTGAGGCTGATAGCAAAGAAGAAAGTGAAGCAATATGGTGTACCTTTGCAATGGTTATCTACGTACGTTTAGAGACATAGGAATACTTTGAGATTCAAGAAGGGACACGTAGAAGTCAAACGAACCTGGAAAGACATTGCTATGCATTTTGCACATTCAGGGAAGGAACAATGCATCTAGCCAGACCATGTTGAACTTGCTGAATTATTTCCCTTAGACTGATGTTTTTTCTGTCTATTCTAGGTTCTAACTAGTTAGAATAGACTACTCGTACGTATATGAGGTGGTAGATGGTCAGCTTCTCCCCAGCTGTGTAATGAGACACTTTTTGATTAATAAAAGAGTAATTTGTTAATTATATCAAATTTTTAACTACAGGATTAAAACTTACTTCCTTCAACCCATTTTATATGTGATATTTTTACTTTGCACTTACATTAAGAAATGATGTTACCCTTATTTTGAAACTCAAGTTTTCAATCAATGAATATGAATTAATTTATTTAATCAATGAACATGAATCATTTACTTAGCTTTTCTAAGTTAGCCAAATGTATATTTTCAAGGCTAATACATCACAAGGGTAAACAAGGAACAATATGGTAATTTAAAATTATGGATCAACTATTTATAAAAAGGGACGTAGAGAGTAATTTTTTGTTTTAAAATTGAAAAGGTATGCAGGGAAATTAGGAAGCATTGACCAAAATAAGCTATTTTAAAAACCAATTCACCAAATTAATATGCTTTTTATTTTTTTTACAAAAGTAATATAAACGTACTTCATGGTAACGTTTTAGGTTATTTTTATTTTGAAAAATTCAACGAACAAAAACTGACGGAGCTGACGACGTTAAATGAATAAACGTTACTGTGAGTAACGTTTTAGGTGTAAAACGTTACTCACAATAACGTTTATTGAGAATCCAATCACGTCAACCCTGCAAATGCAGAATCAAATCCTGCAAATTTAAAATGTTACTCATAGTAACGTTTTACACCTAAAACGTTACTCATAGTAACGTTTTAGGTGTAAAACGTTACTCATCTATGAGTAACGTTTACTAAGAATCCAATCACGGGTCTTCGACTCCTGCAAATTTAGCTATAAAACGTTATTCATATTAACGTTTTACCTCAAAAATGTGACTGTCCGTTACAACACTCTGTTAAAGTCATATTCCTCCATTTTTTAAAGTGACCACATGTGATTATAAAATAAATGTTGTTGTAAGGAATGTTTTGCATATTTCAACAAAACTTTTACTTGTGTTGCCCATTGTTAAAATAATATTCACAAAACTTTATCAGGTATGAATTAAATAAGTCAAGTTTATCATATTATGTTAAGTTCTTACTATAGCTTTAAAATTATTTTTCTAATTTATTAATATTATTTAAAAAAATCTCTTAATAATA
>JAJOOS010021786.1:0-15888 GCA_029582725.1 Solanum chiquidenum
CTAGTACGGGGGGTAGTAGGCCCGTATAACCATATCGAGGGGTTTGTACCTTGGTCCCTAGCTCGGGGGGTGGTAGTCCCGGGTAACCACATTGAGGGGTTTGTACCTCTTTCGCCTCTCCAAGGGGGTGGTAGGCCTTGGAAATGCTATAATGATGGTCACTCGCCACGCCCCACTAAATATGACCTTTTTTTAGCATCATTATACATATCATCTCATTAATATGCTATCTATCGGGTATGATTATGCATTTTGCCTATAATGTCCATATATTGTTACATTGCATTGCATCCCATATACTTAGTACATTCAAACGTACTAATGCATACTTTATGCCTACATGATGTCACCATGTAGGGACCGGAGCACCGCTTGACCATCCTCCTCCGCGTGGTTAATACGATTTTTCTATCGAGGTTATTGGTGAGTCCTCCATTCCGGGGATGTTGTTTATGATCTCTTGCTATATATAAGACTTCATTTTTTTGTTATGTGTTGACTATGAGGGTGAGCCCGGTAGTTTGTCTTGGCCCCCGCTAAGTAACCATATTTAGAGGTGGTGTTGGACAAGTTGTGTATTATGCTTGAGCTTGACTCATCTATGGTATTTATGTATCATTCTTTTTTTTTTCTCTTGCTCCCTTAGTCCCGACTTCCCCTTGATTATGCTTATCGCTTATGGTCATTTTAATTGCTTCCGCGACCAAGGATGTGTAATGATATGCTATGAGGCTTGTTTGGGGTTCCTTCGGGTTCCCCATTCTCCGGTCACGTCTAAGCCCTAGGCTTGGGTCGTGACACAACCGATCCAAGTTAGTTATGCCGGAACGTGGCAACCGATCCATTCAACACACCACAATCAAAATCACAAGTATATCATCAAGATCATACATTTAAGTCATGATTTCATGGCAATCATCATTCATCTATCTCATTTACAACAAGTGTGATCAACATTGCAACATTCATACATATACAATTATCATAATGAAGCAAGAACAAGCATACATCACACAATCATAGAATCACAACCATCACCTACCTCGAAACACGTTTGAAACCCTAAGAAATTTGATCCTTCCCTTTTCGGATTCGTTCCGCTTGTTCTTGGTCTAAAAACAATCAATATAATACAGGAATCAATAAACAATCGCTAATTACCCGGATTACTAACAATTATATGAACCCTAGATCAAACTTATGATCCCAATTATCCAAATTAGGGTTGTTTCCACCATAGAATCTATAACAAAACCCTCCCCCATCAATATTCACCCATTCTATTACGTTCTACGGAATCGAAAAATGGATCCGGGGAGTGAAAAGCCTACCTTTAGCCTCAAGAATGGTGAAAAATGAGTAGGAGTCGCCTGGGGTTCGTTCCTTAGCTCTAAAATTCGAAAAGTGCATAATGAGGTCGTTTAGGGGTTTATTAACGACTTTAATTCGCGTCGAGCCCGCCACAACGACCGCCACCCCGCCACAACGACCGCCACCCCGCCACAGCGACCCCGCCATAGCGGCAAAACCCAGCGCCAAAGCGGCATTCTCGAGACAGAGAGCTAATTCAAGAATTTCAAAATTCCCATTTCACAACACACCTCTAACCCACGACGCTCAGCAAATACCCTTTGCGCTAAGATCGATTTTGGGAGTTCTACTCGCTCTAATTCAATTCTGTAAAGTTGTACGAATTTCTTTACCAGTTATCTAACTACTCAAGGACTCCGATTTCGTTCAAATCTGGACAAGGTTGGAAAAATTCAAATACTACGAAAAAGTTTTCCGGCCTCAAATTTTCCCCGTTGGCATTTCTATAACGACGGGAACAGGTTGTTACAAGTATATATTCTAGAGAATAACTTGTATGAGGGAGTGTCAATTTTCATTTGAAGATTATCCAAAATATTATAATTATTTTACTATTAAGGTTGTGGCTAATTATCAATAATGAAGGGAATGAAAATCATGAAATACTAATTATGTTTTAATATTAATAGAGATAACTAAAGCTAGGTAATTTCTTTCTATTTCTTAAAACTTTGACAATATAATTATTTGATATCTAAATAGGTGAAATGTACATAACTAACATTAATAATAGTTGAGATAAACACAAACTGACACGAAAATCATTTTATATGAAAAATATTCCTTGTATTCCTTTCTATCCCTTTCCATTTTGCAAATAAAAGAAGGATAGTAAACATTGAATCTGAATTATCACTTTATCGTTTATGAAATTCAATTTATAGTCACATGTTTTTATTAAAATAAAAAATGATTATAATTTATATTATTCTAGAATAATCTTTTATGCCCTCCCCCCCAAACTCAATCTTGCAATGAATATGAAGTATTTGCTTGTGTGCATCTTTTTGCTATGCTTTTCGTTGGTAACTAAAATGCTTTATATTTATGTACTATTCGTACAAATTGGATAGAGTTAAGGTGTATTGAGGAAATTGTTTTAAATTTGAGAGGATTATTATTGAAAATATTTTAAAATTTGGTCTGAGTTATTAATTTCATGTTCGAATTATTGGTAATATTAAAAAAACCTCTTTATTTAATTAATTGAACATAAATACATCCTGATGTATCCTCATTAAAAAAAAAAGGAACAAAATTGACATGCACATATATAATGATGTTTCTTGAATAACTTTAATCTCAAATGATGTACCCCTCATAAAAAGGAACTCCATAAAATTAATTGAAAGTTCATGACCCTCAAATTTATTTTGAATTAATCTTGACATAAGGAAAATTCTTTTTTCATCTCAATATGATATACTTTCTTTTTAGTCAATCTTAAGAAGTTTTTTTTTATTTCTGCATTAGTATATTTCATTAGTTATGCCTCGTGTTCTTAAAGAATTTAAACCGGCTAGACATAAATTTAAATACGAAAGA
The DNA here is from genome assembly GCA_029582725.1 of Solanum chiquidenum. Taxonomy (NCBI): domain Eukaryota; kingdom Viridiplantae; phylum Streptophyta; class Magnoliopsida; order Solanales; family Solanaceae; genus Solanum; species Solanum chiquidenum. Next base: position 2,917 of record JAJOOS010021786.1, read on the forward strand.
TCAACCTATTCAAAGGGCAAACCATTCAATTAAATGCATCTAAAAAGGAGAAGAAATAATGAAAGTTAATTTTTTTAATCTTTGAGAAAAGAAATAATTAAGAAATGACAATTGTTCAATGAATCTAGATTTTCTGTCCCACATGTTTCTTAGGAATTTTCTCACATGGTTGTTGGCTTAAAAATCAAAAGAAAGAATTGTTTCTAGATATGTTTCTTAACTACATGTTCTCGCACAGAGGATCCATCAAACAAAAATATTTAACAAATAATTTATTATTGCAATTTGATTTTTTTTAATGCCCACATGTTTAATGGTTGATCTTTATTTTGTAACTTCTTCTGTCTTTATCAAAACCCAATTACAAAATAAAATAATTAGTATTACAATTCGTTTCAAGCATTTTAAAACAACCAAACTAGAAAGAAAAATATCAATAATATGTCATTTAAAATTGAGATAAAGATAGAGGTTTAAATTGAAGTAGGGGAAAAAATGTTTGGTGATTCTTTTTTGTATATCTAAGTCTTAATAGACGAAGAAATCCGATACTTATATTGATGAGGTCAATTATTTCATCAAATAATTAAAGTACGTGTAAGATTCTTGAAAAGTCGAGACAGAGGGTTAGAGAGTATAAACCATATACACTATGCATATTTATTTCTAAAGAAATAAATAAATCTCATCGATTTTCTAGTCGTATAAACATCATGAAATGAATATGTATCACCATATCAAAAATGACAATTACTTAATTATCGTTAAACACTCCCTCTGTTCTTATTTACTTGTCAATTTTTGCTTGACACACCTATTAAAAATAATAATAATTGATATAGTAAGTTTACCATTTTATCCCTATTAATTGATAGAATTTCAAAATCAATTTACTTATTAAAGAGGTTCTACCTTTTTCAAAAACATTAACTCTCTAAATAAATTAAGGATATAATACGTAAAAAAAATATTATTTTTTCTTGATTTGTCAAAAATGACAAATAAAAAGAGACAAGTAAAAAATCAAAATGAACAAATAAGAAGAGACATATGGAGTATATATTTTAGAAGCAATTACTAGTGACAATTATATTTTGAGCAGTCTTTATAAATGTCCCTAAAATCTATAGCGACATTAGATTCTATTGAAATTAACTAATACGGATAAATGATGCAACACTCTTTGTTTAATGTGCATATTTATTGCCACTAAAAACTCTAGTATAGTATATCAGTATATGTATACATAGAATTGGTTGACTCTAATGTATGAAATCTTGGATTTCCCTCTTATCTTTCTTCCCTCGTACATTAAGCAAACCAAACAAAGAGAAAAGACAACAATAAAACTTAGATTATTTTCCTTGAATTAAATTATATTTGACAAACCAATTCTTTTTTAAGAATACTGAAACAAACTTAAATTCTCAATACAAATACATAAATATTATATTCATTCATAACCAAATTATAATAACAACACTTGAGTTACAAATAGAAGTACTGAAATAACAAGTAACTAAAGATAGAGATAAGAATGGGGATGAGAAGTTAAGAGTCTAGAAAGAAGATGAGAGGAAAAGACAGTTTCTTCATAATACACATAATTTTCCAAAACCGCAGATGACAACCATATAAACTCTATTCAACCTAGATCCCAAGCCAATTTAGTATTGGACTGTCTAATTCTTGGGCCTCTGCGTAGTTTAGCCCCTGACCCAATAGTTCAGGGACCATTTGCGTTCACAACAAAAACATATCTACACGATATACATACGTTACATACTAGCTTGAATAATTTAAATTTATATCGCGTAAAATCGAAGAGGAAGGGACAATTCTTTGAACACACAAAAGACAGCAACAACGCCATGCAAATGAAGATTATACAACTCATATCATATAAGGTATCACCGAAACAAACATTAAAATACTACAAAATTATAAATATTTTTAAAACAGACATAAAAAAATTAAAATACAACCACATGTAATTTCATAAGTAGAGTCTGAATAAGGTGATGTGTGTATTCGTTCTTATTTTAATTATCTTGTGAAGGTAAAAAAAATATTTCCAATAAACCCTCGACTCAAGTAAAAAAAATGACAATATATATATATATATATATTAGCTCAATTTATACAAGGTCCATTACTCAAACAAACATTAAAATGTTAGACTTTTGAAGCCAATTTCAAATCCCAAAAGACATTTATTTCAAGCCTTGTATAAATTGATACAAGGTCCATCACTTAAACAAACATGAAAAGACATTTATTTCAAGCCAAACTATTAGTCAACGTCGTCCATTAAAGTAGCCGCCCTTAATTATCCAAAAAATTCCACTAATTATTCTTAATTAAATAATATATAAATCTCAACTAATCATACTTAAAACATGCATATCCTATATATAGATTTCTCACACACACCAATTATTCATATTTACAAAACTCTCTCCTAGATAAAATCTTGACAAGGAGAGTTATACCAATCAACTCGACTTGACCTTTGAAATATAATTCTCTCTTCTCATACTCCTCGTTCGTTGTTCCAGACGTACTACCAATGGATATATCATTAAAAATGAATAACTATAAGGTGGATATTCTTCCAATATTTATACACAAAAAAGGTGGAAAGAACAATCTCAAAATCATTGCAAATATGCAAAGTGGGATATTAGCCAATAATTTCTATGAAGTGCTTTCTCTACATTCTACAAATGTAGGGATTGAAGAAATTAAAAAAGCTTATAGATGCAAAGCTCTTCAATATCATCCTGATATTTGTCATGATTTAAATAAAGAAGAATCGACGAGACGATTTATTGAGCTGAGAAATGCATATGAAACTCTTTATGATCCAATTTCTCGTCAAATTTATGATTATGAATTGAGTTTGATGAATTCTTTTGAGAGTGAATTAATGTGGAAAAAGTCTAAGGAAAATAGAAATATGGTTTTCAATAAGGATGTGTGGGAAAGACAACTTGAAGGGTTGAAAAGAAGATCTTGTAATAGAATGAAGAAAAAGAAGATCTTGTAATAGAATGAAGAAAAAGAAAAGTGTGTTTACCTAGAAATTATTTTATTTGTTTCAGTTTATACGACATTATTTTCTTATTAGTCTTGTTGCGATAAGAATGACATTATTATGTACTTGGAAACAACAAAAAGTTAAACTTTTCATTTTATTCTTAAATGAGAAGAACTTTTGTAAGTTACAAGAGTGTTATATTTTTTTAAGGACTTTAGTTTCAAAAGTGTTATATAGCCATACGTTTACCTTTTAGACCACGATTTCAATATCTTTTTGAGAAAACTAAAAATCTTATTAAGAAACATTAGACCATGATCTCAAATTTGTAAGTAATTGGAACAATATACGACAATTCAATTAGTATTTTGATTGTAAGGTTGAGTAATATATGAACAAATATTTGACCTAATTAATCTAACTTAAGTCCAATTATTTTACTTGGGCCACATGTAACTTCAGACAATGAGTTTAGAGTTTGGTTTTATGAAGCATAACTCCAGACACCACATGCTAAAGTAAAGATATCTTCAATTTCCCATTATAAAAAAATGGGTACATGTTAAATAGTGGTGCTAATTAGGTTGGCCTGTGAAATTTTTAGGTCAACTTAAATAAATCTCATTAGTTTAAGAGTTACTCCCTTTGTCCACTTTTATTTGTCATGTTGCGCTTTTCGAAAGTCAATTTGACTAATTTTCAAAGCTAAATTAGATTATATTAATTCGATATTTTAAACAAAAAAAATAGATATTCAAAAACTATATGAAAAGTACTATAAATTGCAATTTTTTGCATATCAATATGATGAAAAAATACATCTTAAAATGTTAGTCAAAGTTCTTATAGTTTGACTCTAAATATAAAAACCATGACAAACAATAGTGGACGGAGGGAGTAATTAATTAGATATTCTCTAGTTTGCAATATTACGTATATTACCAGATTTTGATGCATCCAAATACGTTCAGATACATCCAGATAAATGGAATCAAAATAAGGTGTAAGATACATTATATTCAAGTTGTTTCGCATGTATATGGTAAACATAATAAATCTCGCTCGCCTTTTCACCTCTCTTCCATCTCACTCACCACTATCCAATGTATCTAGTATCACAAATACATGTGAATCACATTAGATACATATGTATGTATCTAGTGCGTGTCTATTGTGATTCGCATGTATCTAGGATACATAACAAATTTCATTCCCCTCTCTCCCCATCTTGCTCGCCTCTCTCCCTATTTAGTGTATCTAGTAGCAAAAGTACATGTATCTAAGTGTATCTTCCTCAGTATATGGTAGAAAACTCTTAATTAGTGGTAAAATACATAATATTTGTAACTATACATAATAATAATAATGATATATGATAGTGAAATATGTCTAGTTACGTAATTTTTCATATTTTTAACAACAAAAGTTCACAAATCAAATAAGTGGACACCAAACCCATCATAAAAAATAGCCCATTTCTAAGTCCGGCCCATTGAAGTGTGATAAGATAAAATCTAGGGAAAATTAGCTAACTAGTCAAAATTCCTAACATAATTATTAAAAATATATGTACTTTAAAATAATTATTAAAAATGTCAATATTTTTAAAAGTATAGTGTATCCTAATTTAGTTCCTAATTTATCTCACATTAATCACATGTTCTCTCTCATATATTATTTTTATAGCAAATTATATATTTATAATTATCCTCCTACAATACATCATATTGTCACTCCTTATCAACTTCACTTTCTCTATCTATTCATTATTTTTATTCCTCTTCTCTCTACTTCCAGATTCTTTCTCTCTTCTTTTTTTTCAAAATGGAAAAAAATCAAATAAAATATTTGTATCATATTCTCATTTAATCAGATAACTTCCTTTGGATTTGTATTTATTGGGTTAATATTTAAAAAAAATAGTTTTAATTTGTATTTTTTTTACCGTTTATGTATTTTTGTGTTCTAATTTATTCAACTTCAAAATCGTTTATTTAGTAAATTTCCTTTTGAGTCTGTTTTTTAGTAAACCTCGTTACTATTTAGGGTAGGTTATGTATTTTGGTGTTTACATTTCTCCAATTTCAATTTATATTTAATTTCATACTTAATTTGTGTTCATATTTGTATTGTCAGTTGTATTTTTCATATGTCAATTGTATTTTCAGAATATTGTATTTATTTAAATGAAATTATAGATGACTAAAATGATATATATTCTTACTTAAATTGTATTCATATTAGTATATGTTGTATTTTTATATTTTAATTATATTTTCAGAAATATTATATTTATTTAAGCATATTGTATCCATGTGCATTCAAATCAATCATTTTGTATGCTATGTTCAAATTCAGGTATCAACTATATTTGTATTCAAAATAAATGTATTTTGTATATTGTATATTAATTATTTGTACTCATGTAATTTTATTTTTAGCTTTTGATTGAACAAAAAAAAAGTATTCTAAATTGATTTTGCATTTTAAAAGTTGTATTTCAAAAATTGTATTCCAAAAGTTGTTTCTTAACTGTTGATCAAATTCATTATTCACTTTATTTGTAACTTTTGATTTAAGAAAAAGTTGTATTCTAACCTGATTTGTATTTCAAAAGTTGTATTTCAAAAATTGTATTCTGAAAGTTGTTGTCTATAATTGTTGATCAAATTTGTACTCCAATCAAATTTATACTCCAATCATTCAATATATAAAATCATAATAATTCAATATAGAATAGGGATCACATCATCAAAATTGTATTCAAAATAAATTTGTATTCTAATAATTCATTACATAATATCATCAAATTTGTATCCAAACTAATTTGTATTCCGATTATTCAATATACAATATCACAACAATAAATTTGTATTTGAATAAAATTTAGAAAATCTACTCTCATTCTGCATCACCACTAATTTTGATGAATTATTTGAGATAATACCATATCGATTATATCTTGAAGAACAAATGTGATTTTTCGATTGTATATTTCAATCAGCTTCTTTGACCGATCCTCGATTTTGTGTTTTGTAGGAACACCGATGATGAATTGCTTCAATTTTGTATTTCAAAATTGCTTCCCAGATCTATCAACAATTTTGAATTTTCCAGAAAAAACGATGATGAACAGATGCAATTTTAAATTTTAACGATAATGCACATAATTTTGATCGTTATGCAATTTTGTATATTTTAGAAAAGAAGGATGATGAACCTTTTTTTTACAACAGATCTATGACTCTTGACAAATAAAAGTAAAAATTCTTACAGGAGATTTGTCCATAAACGATGATCAGTCGACTTGACTTCTACAAAGAATGAGGATTATCAATGGAGATTCAAAAATCGATAATGGAGTTTAAATAACAATCGATTAATTCAAAATTTTGTTTTCCAACAAAAAGTGAGGCAAATCAACGAATACTTAAATTCTATTTCAATGGAGTTATTCGAAAATGGCTATTGGAAATATGCAGAACAATGGTGAAAGGCGTTTGAAAGAACAAGAGAGAGATGGCACTTCGTATTTTTCCAATTGTAACTGATTAGAGATTTAAGTGATTCTTACCTTTTTGAAATATTTTTTCCAATAATTTTCTCCGTTCTGTTGTTAAAGATTTGTAATATTTCAAATTAAATAAATATAAAAGTCAGCCTTATAGCAAACCGAAATATTGACATTTTAAATAAATATTGAAAGTGTTGACAAGGGGTCCTATACTCCTATTAAATGCTAAAATATTGATGTTTTGAAAATTTTCCCTAAAATCTACCCAACTTATAGTCCAAAATGAGTTGATGGTTAAACTTGTTTTCTAGAAACAATTTGTTTTAAAAAAATCATTGATCCTATCGCCAACAAAAAGAAACAAATGGTCTTGTTAGTAATCTATAATATTTTCATTGATATTATCACCAAAAATGGTATAAAAATCTTATAAGATGGTAATTATCAATGACTAAACTAAAATGTGTTTTGATTTGAAACACACTTTAAAGAAAGTAAAGATCATAACAAAGAAAAGAAGCTATGAGGAAGGAGATTCCAAAGGCTTATTGGCTAAGGAGGTAGAGAAATGGGAAAAACAACAAAAGGACATGATAATTGATCAAGGAGTTGATCATCATCATTTGCAACCATTGGATTCATCATCTACCAAAACACAATAAATATTTTTGGTGGCCTGATAGTAAGAGGAGATTTCTGTAGTTAGACTAACTAGTCAACCGAGATCGAGAAGGTTAGCGAGATTCCGGCTAAAGTAAAAGATCATATTTCACTATAGTGGGAAAGAAAACAGTAATGAAAGTGACGACAAAAGAAATCAATAAATAATTCCTCCATTCATTTTATATTGACACTTCTCTTTGTTGCTAGTGTTTTGATACAAAAATACAATTATTGTAGAGTAATTTTTTTTGTAGTGATTTATGTAATCATAAATCTAAAATTTCATTAATAAATCATTCTTACCATCGATCCATTTGAAATATACAAGTAGAATAAAAAGAATAGTCTAATTGTGAATACATATATGGTTTTTTTAGTTTTTAATTAGATCATATAAATACATATATTGTACTTGCACAAAAATTTATTTTTATGTTTTTTTTGCTAGTTAATCCCTAAAGGAAAAATTACAATAATATACTACTTAAGACTTTAATTAACAATATATGCACATACTTTTATTTAATTGTAAACATAGTTTATAAATTACATACATAGCAGAATACTTAATTTTTTTATGTTAATTTAATTATATAAATTCGATTTTCTTCTCTCCTATTTTTGGGATTATATGACTTATTTATCTCCCAATTACAATTTTGTTTGCACATGTTACTGCCTTTTGAATTATATTATTTTATTTTCTTCTTTTTTAATTCAATGAATGTAAAGTAAAACCTTTTTACTTTTACAAACAATTTATTCTTTCTAACTATTCATTATTCCCTCTGTAGTTTTATTTGGAGAGAAATTGTAGCCATTGTTGTCTTTCTATCTTCCGTTCATATTCATCATTTTCACCATTCTTTTCTTTCTCACCAATTAAATGTTTTCACCATTTTTATGTTTTCTCTTATGGTCAGTCATCCCTCAATATTATATAATACAAACAATTCAGCCATTATATACCACCAATAAATTTGAACAATTATATCATATTTTCACCAAAAAAATCATAATGTAGTATATCAACATGCAATCGATCACCAATGTTACAACAGTAATTACACCACTATTATAAATTGATACTTATTATGAATTAGCTAATTAACCAAATATGGATTAAATTGTAATTAACATTCATTAAAATAAGAATTTCAACAAAAACCTAAAAGATTCAAATGTATACTTTTTCAAAACAAAACCAAAAAAAAACACCAATGCAAATTTTCAGGCGCAAATTTGGGGCAAGTCTTTTTTGTTATGCCCTGGTGTACCACATTTACTACAAGTGACTTTACACCTTTTGAATTTTTCTTCGTTGAATTCCTTCTTACGATCATTATTTGGTGGTCTGCCTTGTTGTTTTCTTGCAATTGATGGTAACACTATTCTTTCAAAATATGTGATTGAATATACCAAGTGCTTTCGCAAGGCATTGGATCAATTGAGATTGCATAAGTATCTTGAAAAGTCTTAGAACTATAATAAGCTGAACAATAATCTTCGCGGTGTTTGTTTCTGTATCTGATAGCAGCAACTGTATGACTATTAAAAATCTCATATTGTAATCCACGTACTTACCTGTGTTAGATTACAATTTATTGTTAATCAATCTCCAAAATAATTTTGGACAACCCAAAATACACTATAAAATACATCAATAGATGAACCAAAAAAAAAACCCATGAAAATTGATGTTTATATACGACCTAAATATATCAATTACACCAAAAAATACACAATCTAAATTCCTAGCAAAAAGGCTATCATCTGTGATAGCCTGCTGTCCATTAAGAATAGAAGTGCTTCAACTCGAGCCCTTTTTCCCTGAATCAATGTAGAAGCCTCAAATACACCAATAGATGAACCAAAAAATTACCATGTTAGTTGGTGATTATATATGACCTTAAATATATCAGTTACACCAGAAAATACACTATATACACAAATAGATGAACCAAAAAACTATCATGTTAGTTGGTGTTTATATACGACCTAAAATTAACAATTCTACCAGGATATACATCATAAATACATCAATAGATGAACCAAAAAACTACCATGAAAATTGGTGCCTGTATACTACCTAAATATATCAATTATACCAAAATATACATCACAAATACACCAATAAATGAACCAAAAAACTACCATGAAAGATGCTGTTTATATACGACCTAAATACATCAATTATATCAGAAAATACACTATCTACTACCCCAATAGATGGACCAAAAAAATATCACGTTAGTTGATGTTTAAATACGTTATAAAATATACAATTACATCAGAACATAAACCCAAAAAATAATCCCACATTTTTGTGTTTATTAACAATCAATATACACTATCAATTACATCAAATCACCTACACCAAATACACTATCAATTACACCTAGTCTTTTACCCAATAATATTCAAGGAATTTGGCGTTTATATCACTCACACCAAAAATAAATGATGAATAATGGTGTTTATAAAAACATACTACAGGATTGAACCTAATAATATACCAAAAACGATTAATAATATTTATTGTTTATTCAAGAATTGAAACCAGTCAATCGTTGCGCCATATTATTTACCAAAGCATATGAATTTTATACCTAACCACAAAGACATACAATTAAAACCAACGAATAAATACCAAAACGACCTAATATAGATTGTAAGAAAAACGAGCATACGAAAAAATGCACAAATTTATTAAAATAATCGCGTAAAAAACACCAATTCAATCGTTATTTGTTCAAATTCCTGATGCGTCCCATCGTTCGTTGTGTTGAATTAGAATTCAAAAATTGTTGTTATCCATGTTTCAACAATCGATCAGAATGAGTAGAAAGAGAATTTTATTTTTGTTAAAAACCTTTCTTCATGAGAGAGAATATATAACAAATCTAAGTAAATCATGGAAGGTAAAATAATTAGAGAAAATCAAGAAATATGAGATAAGCGTGCTGACTATTTCTAGGTTTTTTTGTTTTTTAACTATAAATTCTAGTTCTGAAAAAAAACTATTACTATATAAATGGGAAAAAAAACTATTGCTATATAATAATAATTAATGTACTTAAGTTGTATACTTTGTCATCAGGTCACCAACTTCCTTGACCTTCCGGCACTGGGCAGACGCCAGCCCCCATACATGATCTTACGACTTTGCGGAGACCTGTGTTTAAGTTTTTAGCCCATCCTAAATCATTTCACCCTTCTTTTGACAATAAACTTTTCTTACCCAACCTATGCATCACCATTTCATCTTGCTTTTAAATAGTAAACATTTGCTTTCTCCAAAACCATGTGTTATCATTTCACACAAAATATTTTCTTTCCTCAAACACTACAAATTCTACGGTAATCATTTAAAATTTATTGAAAATAAATTTAAAAAATGATTTGAATTATAGTAAATTCAAAATATATTAGTTCAAATAAGTATTATGAATTAATATAATTTGATTAATTATTAAAGTCTAATAAATATGAATTTAATTAAAAGTTCGAATTCACTGATTTGAGTTAAAAAGTTGAACCCATTTTACTAAAGCTCAATCTTCCATGTCACTTACATTTAATTGGCCAAAAGAAAATTTGTTTTCATCATAAATCCTTCTTTCTACGGCTATAAATAGGGATCCTCATAATTCAAAAATTACACAAGAATTCTAACAATAAGCCATAGAGAGAGCCGGAGGATCAAATCTCGTAGATATTTCTACAAGTTCAAGAATTCAAGCACTCAAACATCCAAGATAAAGCTCAAGAACATATTTTCTCAACGCGAATTTTATTATCTACATCTGCATCAATAAATTCATTTATGGAAATGAGAGGTCATACTGACCAGTTCTATAGCTCTATAAATCATTAATAACAACATTTCAGTTGCTTAAGAACATGCTTATTATCAATTACCATTAGCATGAAAGGGTTCGAGTCACGTTGAAAGATAAGTGAAAATACTATTAATTCTTTTGGGGATGGATGAAAAAAATAATAATGTAGCAACTCTTTGTTCATTTGCCTTTTCTAGTTCTACTCCTGATAGGTTGCTACTTTTATGGTTGTAATTTTTTTCCCTCTAAAAATCTTATCAACAAAATATTAGCATAGCATATTTGATCTAGCAAATATATATTATAGGCCATGTAGTAATTATACTAACAACATTTCAATAGTGTAAACACTTGCTTATTATCATTAGAGTTGTGATTATTGTTACTAATGACAAAGATGCTTTCACATTAAATTCTTTCTACCAGGAACTTGTAATAATCTTTTTTGTTGTTGAACTAATACAGAGGAGATAGTAAGAGAAAAAAGCAGAACATGGGAAACTAAAATGGGATTAATTTAGGGGTGTGTAAAAACCGAACCGAAAAAAGTGTTGTTGAGTTATTATGTTAACGGTTAATTAATGGTTTTATTAAATAAATTATTGGGTTATCGGTTCAATATTGATTTTTTAATGTTGGGTTATTGGGTTAACCGATAGTTCATTAAGAATATAATAATTTATTTAATTTTTAGTCATACATAAATATCAAACAAAAAATATTAATACAATCACTATATTAGATTATATCTATAAGGACCCTACACAATTAAATCTACTTAACTCTGCTCTCTGCTTTTACCCCTTAGGTTTTAGTATTACTTTAGACTTTAGGTTCACAACATCAAAACCAAAAGAACTAAAAACGACGACAACAAGGGTTAGGCAACGGCTAGGGTTGTGAATTGTGAGTACTTGCTATACTTTTACTACATTAAGCATAATTTTTTACTCAATGAGTAATTTGATTTCTCTCTTTTTTATTTTGCATCAAATTGTTGGACAAGTTATATTGTATTTGTTTTGAAAGCATTTTCTTATTGGTTAAATCGAAAATCGAATCGTTAAGTAACGAAAATCGATAACAAATATCTTATTGATTTGGTTATTAGTTTAGCATATTTAAAAATCAAAAATCAATAAACCAAACCGATAATACTTAAAACTCAACCGAACCGACTGATACAAGATCAATTTGTGCAAAGAAGTCATATTTGTGGTCAGACTAGGTACAGGACTCCGTGCCAGCACGGGGCCCAATATATATTAATTTTTTGTTTCAATTTATGTGATATCATGAAATGAGAAGTTATCCAAATTTTTATATGGTTTTAAAAACATTTTAAGTTGTTAATATTTATTTACATAATTTTAAAAATAATATATTGTACTTTCTTTGTTCCAATTTATGTGGCATATATAGAATTTTAAAACTAACCACTTTTTTTTGCGTTTTACATATATTAAGTTATAAATTATTGTAATTTATAGTACCTTTTAACATAATTTTCAAATAATGTATATGTTACTTTTTATGTCCCAATATATGTGGCAGTGATAGATTTTTTTAGAGTCAGTTGATTCTTTTATATGGATTTTAATTTTTTAATAATTATTCATTCTGATTTATAATACTTTTTAGGGATAATTGTACATAATGGCAAACTTTTAATGCAAAATAAATACAGTAGCTACCGTTTCATTTATTTCCTTTAAGGAGCAAAGTCTCGGTCAGTTTGCTATTAATGGGCCCCACCGATTTGTATAAGTAAAAAAAAAAAAAGTTGACGTTATTCTCCTCCTTTTATACAATATCTTCTTCTCGCTTATATCTCTTATTTCCTTCAATTTCTCCCAAATTTTCTCCCCAAAATTAGTTTGAAATTCAAATCTCCACCAGCACGTTCTCAATCG
>JAJOOS010021787.1:0-16852 GCA_029582725.1 Solanum chiquidenum
TTTAATGAAGTTTAAATGTGTGGATGTAAATAAGTTTTTCATTCCGCACTATTTTCATTATTGAATGCAATGAATGACTATGTGGCTCGTATAAGACCTCTTCGGGGTTGAATACGCCATGTTACGACTAGGGGGTACTCTCGGGTCGTGACACCGTGACAAGTGATCACTTTGGTAGTCTTGAGTAGTGGTGAGTCCTCATGTTCTGAGGAACGAACTTTTTATCGCTTTCCACCTTTACTTTTCAGATATTGTATGTGATGCATGGGTTAGGTCCCAATCACTCTTGATGTAATAGTTGTCTTTGAGACTATGTAGACTTCCGCTTCACTTTTTTTGACAAACTCTTTATGATATAAACTGTCTTTTTAAACTCTTTAATTCTATTATCTTGTTTATGCATGCTAAGTGGCTTGTGTAGGCTCTCTCGGAGTTCTATATGCCGTGTCACGTCTAGGATATACTTTGGGTCGTGACACTAGGACTCCAAGGAAATGAATGGTCCATATCCAGGTTGTCTGAGGCAATCAGATGCATTTTACTTTTAAACAAATAGAGCTGGTGCAAAGTAGAATCAGGTCTGGTGAAGACCTTTAGTGTCGAAAAAATAGTGTTCTTCTCGTATAAACAATGGATACAAATTCTACAATTATTTTATTCATTTTTCGAGAATACCCATTAGGGTTGTGCACTATTGTGATTAAATCGAAAAATCAAACCAAAGCAAACTGAATTTTAATTTGGATTGATTTTTTGGTTTGATTTTGGATTAATAATATACTTCTTTGGTTTGCTTTCGAATTTTTTAAAAAAAAAACAAAAAAAAAACCAAATTATATATAAAGAGAGAGAGAGAGAGAGAGTGTGTGTGTTATTGTCTTTCATTATGATTTAATTTATATTTTATGTTTGGATATCTATAAGTGATATACTCTTAAGTATTGTGTTTTACTTGTGATTTATATTAGAAGGTATATTTAAGAGATTCAATATTAGAAGGTATATTTAAGAGATTCAATATTAGAAGGTAAATTATATTTTCAAATTGCAAATATAATTCTGATTATGTTTCTAATTATTGCATAACAGAATAACCAAATCGAGAAAAATCAAATCTAAAAGAGAAAAACCAAACCGAACCGAATTTATTTTGGTTCGTATTGGATTATACTTCTTCAAAACCAAAAACCCAAAAAGTCAAACCGATCTGTACAAAACCAAACCGAAAAAATGAATGCACACCCCTAATACTCATTATGTTTGATTTTGCTTCACAAAGCTAATATTTGAAACCACAGACATAAGAACTTTTAATGGCTGGCTTAAAGATCGATTAGTGAGTGAGTAATGTTAACTTTTGGAACTTAATGCCCTAATATTTTGGGTAAACCAATTTTGACACGAATTTACTAATTTTGTTAATTATTCTAACTACGTATGAGATTGAAAATTGGAAATCCTACTTTGATGATTTTAAGGTCGATTTGAACTTTATTTTTGATAGAATTTTAGATTTGAGTTTCTCACCTTATCAATAGTATGATTTTAAAAGGATTTTTTCGTTTTAATTTGGGGGATCATGACTTTTGTGTACATTTTTTGTGTTCAAATAGGAGGTTTCTACGATCAACCCAAATCTATTCATGGAGTCTTAGCCCACTAACCTGTCTTAAGCAGCTCATATGCTCAAGAACTCATTTTATGGGGTTTCTAGATTTCTCAATACCAAAATTAAAGCCTAGATTAACAATGTTATGCTTAACAGAAAAAATGAAAATCACTCATAATTACCGTCCCTTTACATTTTGCCCCGATAATAAATAACCTAGGGTTCAACTCACAAAGTTTCACGAAGAACTCACCCATCAATTCTGTGAAGAAAATGAATTATGAAGGGAAAGATGGATAGAAATTACAAACCTCAAGAGAGAAAAACCTTGTCTTGAAAGAGTCGCCCTTGGGATTCTCTGGTCAAATAATATATGTTATGACCAAGACTGGACAAAAAACTTACTTAAAACATGAACTAAATAATCATGACCTTTCCTATAGCGAAGGTCACTATATCGATGACCTCTTTGATATAGCAAAGCTTGACAACTTCAATGCCTTCTCTATAGTGAAGCGCAGAAGATTTTTGACCACTCGCTCATTTTTTGACTTTTTGCCAATCCTCATCCCCTAGGGACCTATGCAAGGGGACTATAATAAAAAAATAGTCTACAACGACGGGGAAGGTCGGTACATCAGATACAAATTCAACACACGTTAATCCCCGCACATCAAAGGGGGAATATGAATGAAAGGAAAGAAGGAAAGAATAGAAAAAAATATACCGAGACTCCATGAACAACAAAGAATATCTTCCATGCATGTATGATACAGTCCCCCAAGTGGCTCCTTTCGAGGACAATTCTTCCAATGGACCTTGATAGAAAAAATAACTCTAGATCTCAACTCACAGACTTCCTTATTTAAAATAGCCACACACTACTTTTATAACACAAGATCTCATTAAATATCACAGAATCCCACCAAATGAAATCATTGTCATCACCGTGAAAAAATATTTAGAATAGACACATGAAACATTGGATGATAGCCTAACAAACTTGGAGGCAAGGCCAACTCATAGGCTACCTCCCCCACACGTCTAAGAATCTCAAAAGGACTAATAGACCACAGACTCAACTTACATCTCTTTTCAAACCTCATCACAACCTTCATGGGTTGAAACCTTGAGCAAAAACTTTTCCCCTAGAATGAAATTTATATTTCTAACTGTGACGTCCCTGCTTAAGATTAGAAGTCCCACATCGGCAAAACACACGAGAGATGTTGGGTATATAAGTAAGCATCCCTTACTAACTAGTGACACATTTTAAAGCCGTGTGGACTGTCATCCCCCGAGCCTACACCCAGGGCATGAATGAGACTCGGGAACCATTTATGGCCCCAAGCGAACCCTTGGCCTGGCTTACTTACTCAGCAGAAGACTCTAAGCATTAATACAATGATCAAATGCATCTCTACTCAACAGTTTAATAGAATAACTTAGAATGTTTAAAAGTCAAACATTCATCTTGGCCAAAATGGCAACTCAAGTCTTAACATAAAAAACAACAATGTAAAGACAACTGAACTACTAACTGTCTAACTGTCTATGAAGCCTCTAAAACAAAGAGGGATGTCGGGACAAGACCCACGACATCCTACTAAACTAAATACTAAAACAAATGATAAAGAGGAGTCCTCCCGATAGAAAGGAGGATCACCAACTGACAGAAATGCTCAACTGATCAACGAGGTGTTGGATGATGATCCTGGTTACCTGTGTCTGCATCATAAAAGTGATACGGTCCAACTGGTATCAGTACATTGAATGTACGAATATGCGAGGGGAATGCGAAACAGAACATAAGCTCGAAAAGAATCTGAAGAAACACTTATCTTGTCTTTACTCAACTCATGAATAACTTACTCAATATAAAGCAACAATACACATGCAATATATAGAAAGCTTTTAAAACGGTAGAAAGTAACTCAGTTTGTTAAAGAAATGCAATAACAAACTCATTTTTTATTCATATAATAAAGTAATATAGTTTCTGTGGGAGTTTCTCTAACCGACAACCACCAATATGAGCCTAAGTGGTGATACAACGTCTTGCCCACGCTTCCAGAACTGTCCTATACTTTGTCGTCATATAGGACGCCTTAACTAAGTGGCTCCACTAGTCTATGCTTAAAAGCACTAAGGAGTCATGTAAAAAGTATGATCCTTTATTACCCATGATGACTACATGGTTTATGGAGACTTGAGTTATTATGAACTCGCGTCCCCATATCGGTGCTCAATACTACTCCCAAAATGTACTTAGCTAATATGTTTTTAAAACAAAACTTCTTTCTTTGATTTGAGATAATTACTCAAAACTTAGCTTAAAAGCTCTCTTGGAATCTATGTTCCCTTTCTTGCTCAAATGTGAAAACATTTCTAACTTTTGGGAATACTTAGTTCCCGTATAATTTTTGAAGAAATGAACTTTACTCTTAACTCTTTAGTCAACTCGAAACTTAAGTCTTAAGACAAAGTTAAAACGTTTGTGAAAGACTTTTGAAATCTTTATGAACTTTTCTTGACTTGATTCTTAACTTCTTGACTTGACTCCTAACTTTCCTTGAATTGAATTATGGATTCAAGGTTCATGATCTCATGTTTATGTATGATTTCATAATGTTTATACGTACCTTTGAGTGCTGGAATCAACTAGAAAATATAGGCATGTTGCTAAGGAACTAGTACGGAAATATGGGGAAGAAATGGGAAGAACTAGCGTCCCTAGTGCTCTGAGAGGCGCGGGGAGCCAGAAGGTAAAATTCAGAGGCTGACTTGGGGCGCTCTGGCTGGCGCGGCGCCCCAGAGGTCAAAATTCAGGAATTGCTTTGGGGCGCGCTGAGAGGCGCAATGCCCCAGCCCCTTCCCCTGATTTTTGATGAAATTTCTTCTTCGTTTTTCAACTCTAAACCCTCTAATTTCACTTGGTTCTTTCCCCAAACATTTAGGGTGTGTTTGGTATGAAGGAAAACATTTTCCGAAAAATAGTTTCCAATTTTCTCATGTTTGGTTGGGTAAAATATTTTCCAAATCAACTCATTTTTCTCAAATTTAAGGAAAATGACATCCCTACAAAAATTAAGGAAAACATTTTCCAAAACTCTCCTCCAACTTCAAATTACAATTTTTTTGTTGAAAAAAATAAGCTTAAAGCTTTTTTTTAAAAAAGAAATAATATTTTCAACTTCAATTTTTAATTTTTTACCCCACACTCACCCCCTACCCCTTTCCCCCCGCCAGCCCTCTACCCCCCTCCCCAAAAATAATAAAAATTTAAGTTTGTTTTTAAAAAATGATTTCAATTTCGATTTTTTATTTTCATCCCACTCCCGCCCCTACCCCCACCCCTACCCTCGACCCCTCCCCCCGCAAGCCCTCCTACTAATCCCCTAAAAAAATCAAAAAGTTAATGTTTGTTTCTAAAATATATTTTCTAATTTCAATTCTTATTTTTCATCCCACCCCCCCCCTGGCCAGCCCCCATACCAGCCCACCCTCCCCACCTCCAAAAATAATAATTTAAAGTTTGTTTTTAAAAAATATTTTGAATGTCAAGTTTTTTAGTTTTTCACCCAACTCGCGACCATCCCTCCCTCCCCCATCAGCCCCCTCCCCCTCCAAAAATAATTTGTTTTTAAAAAATATTTTCAATTTTAAAATTTTATTTTTCACCCCACCCCCATCCCCACCCTCTACCCGCAACCCCCCCTCCAAAAATAAATAAAGTTTGTTTTTAAAAATATTTTCAATTTCAAATTTTTATTTTTTCACCTCCCCCCCCCCCTCCAATTTATTTTTTAAAGTTTGTTCTTAAAAAATATTTTCAATTTCAATTTCAAATTTTTATTTTTTCACCCCACCCCTCCAAAAAAAAGTTTATGTTTGTTTTTAAAAATATTTCTAATTTCAAATTTTTATCTTTTACCCCATCTCACCCCTCCCCCCACCACCCCACCCTCCCCCCAAAAATATTTAAGTTTATTTTAAAAAAAAAATTCTGTTTCAATTCAAAAATTATTTTCTACTCTCTAGTAAAAATAAAAGATATTTTTTCAAAAATAGTTTTATTCATAAATCAAACACACAAAAAAAAATTCCGATTTTTTTTTTCTGTTGACCAACCGAACATGATAAAATAAGTCCAAAGTCTACTTATTTTCCAGGAAAACATTTTCCTTCATACCAAACACACCCTTAGAATCGACAATACTTTCAATATATACTAGATTCTACTCGAAATCACACCTAAAAGAATGAATCAAACTCAAGAAACTTCAACAACACAACCCACAAGAATTTCAAACGAATTTCTTCAAGAACTCATAGGATTTACTTTCAAATCAATATACTTTGCTCAATTGAATCATGATTGGCGCGTGGGTGAACTTACCCAACGCTATGTGATCTTACATACTTCGTAGTATTGAATCCTTGGTGAAATCCACAACCAAACTTGAACGTTCTTGACGAATCTTGACTTTCTTCTCCTTTCTCCTCTTTTCTCTTCTCTCCAAGCCCTAGCGTGAAATTTCAATTTGACTAAATTGATCTAATTCTGATTATACCCCAAATAAACTCCTAAAATCGAATTAAAACAATTGGGTAAGGAAAAGACTATAATACCTTTCCAAAATCCGGTTTAGACTTTCCTTATTTGAACAACCCAACTTCAAATGGGCATATCTCACTCATACGAACTCGAAATCGTGCAAACTAGGCGGAGTTGGAAATATTATTCCAAGATCTTTCCTACAATATCTGGAAACACACCTAACTCATCCTGAGCTAGGAGTTATGGTCGTTCAAAGTTGACCAAAAACTCAACTTTACATACTTAACAAATTTTCCAGATTCCTATTCTTTCCAAAAATGACTATTTCCAATTTTTAACTTCTTCCTAGTTCTTTCAATTAGCGAGATGTTACAATATCTCCCCCTTGGGAACATTCGTCCTTGAATGAGATTACTCTTAGTAGGCTAAGGGTGTAACATCTAAAATTTAGCTCAAACACCTAACAAGCAATGCAAATACAACATGCCAACTCATAAATTAAAGAGTACTAAGAATAGAATTAGTACCTTGGTCTGGAACTTCTCTTGTTTCAAAGAGATGTGGATATCTCTTCTTCATATCTTCCTCAGCTTCCCAAGTAGCTTCCTCAACAAATTGGTTCCTCCAAAGAACCTTGACTAATGCTACCTCTTTTGTCCTCAACTTGTGAACTTGGCGATCTAGAATCTGAACCGGAATCTCTTCATAAGATAAACTATCCTTGATACCAATATCTTCAGTTGGTATGATAAGCGAAGGATCTCCTACGCACTTCTTCAACATGGAGATATGGAATACCGGATGAACCGCTGCTAAATCCTGTGGTAGCTCCAACTCATAAGCTACATTACCAATCCTCTTGGATATTCTGTAAGGGCCAATATAGCGGGGACTAAGGTTCCTTTTCTTACCAAATCTCATAACACACTTCATGGGTGAAACTTTCAAGTAGAACCAATGATTTACTTCAAACTCTAGGGCTTGGAGAAAAGAGAAAAGAGGAGAAAGGAGAAGAAAGTCAAGATTCGTCAAGAACGTTCAAGTTTGGTTGTGGATTTCGCCAAGGATTTGATCCTACGAGGTATGTGAGATCACATAGCGTTGGGTTAGTTCACCCACGCGCCAATCATGATTTATTTCAGTGAATTTATATTTTTGAAGGTTTTAGAAATTGAGTTCTTGATGGGTTTTGTTGAAGTTCTATTGAGTTATTGATTCGTTGAAATTATTGAGGAGTTGTTGATCCAAATTCATGATTTTAGGTATGAATTCGAATAGAATCTAACATACATTGATGGTATAGTTGATTTTAAGTGTTTGGGGAAAGAACTAAGTTGAACTAGGGGGCTTAGAGATGAAAAATGAAGGAGAAAAGTCAGAGTGCACCTGGGCAGGGGCCTGGGGTGCCGTCCCTCTCAGAGCCCCAAGAAGGGACCTCTGAAGTTTGGGCTCTGGGGCGCCGGGCCAGCCAGTGTCTGAAGTTTTAAGGCTGGCGCCCCGCGCATCTCAGAGCGCTAGGGACGCCAGTTCTGCCCATTTCCCCCTTCTCTCCGTACTAGTTCCTTCGCAACGTACCTATGTTTTCTAGTCAATTTCTATACTCTAAGTTACGTTTAAACAACATAAAATCATCCATAACATGAGATCATGAGCCTTGAATCCATAATTCAATTCAAGGAAAGTTAAGATCAAAGTCAAGAGAAGTAAGAGTCAAGTCAAGAGAAGTTCTTAGAGTTTTCCGAAAGTCTTTTCCAAATGTTTTAACTTTGTTTAAGACTTAAAGTTCAAGTTGAGTAAAGATTGAAGTTCATTTCTTCAAAGAGTATATGGCGACTCTATATTCCTAAAGAGTTTAAATTGTTTTTTTTCCACATTTAAACAAGAAAAGGAAACCTTGATTTCCAAAGCGCATTTGAGCTAGTTTTTAGAAAAGTGTAAATGTTTTCACAATTAAGCAAGAGAGGAAACTTTGATTTCTAAGATAGCCTTTGAGCTAAGTTTTTGACCAATTGTCTCAAATCGCAGAAAGAAGTATGTTTTTAAACATAAGAGCTAGTATCATATTTTGGGAGTAGTATTGAGCACCGATATGGGTGAGAATTCAGACAACTCACAACTCCCATAAACCATGTAGCCACCATGAATAAAAAAGGGTCATTCTTTTAGATGACTCCTCAGTGCTTTTTAGCATAGACTAGTGGATCCACTTAGTAGTCAGGTTCTAAACCCTCGACAAGGTATAGGATGGCACTGGCAGCGTGATGTAAAATACTATATCATCACAATAACTCTTACGTGATCGTTGTCGGTTAGAGAAACTTCCGCAGAAGTATTTGCATTCTTACATACACAGTTTACTTGTATTTTTATATACATTTCGAAGTTATATTATATCTTTGCATACACATAGAGTGTTATTGTATTTCCAAATACACAAAGTTGACATCCATATTTTAAAAGCATTTCTTTATATTGCATTTACATTAGTGTTTTATATTGAAATGAGTTCAGTTGAGTTGAGTTGAGCCAGGTAAGTTCTTTAGTTCCTTTTAAGCTTATGTCTTGTTTTAGAATTCCCCTCGCATACTCGTACATTCAATGTACTGATGCCATTTGGCCTGCATTTTTAATGATGCAAATACAAGTAACCAGTATCAGCATCCAGCACATCTTTGATCCTAGTTGAGCTCCAGACTTGTTGTTGAGCCTCCTTGCTTTCGGAGGATCCCTTTATTGATTTTAGTAGTTTTAGTTTCATTAGGATGTCGTGGGTCTTGTCCTGACATCCATCTTAGTTGTTTAGAGGCTTCATAGACAGTCAGATGTTAGTTCTTGAGTTTTCTATTTCCTGTTTGAATGGTTGAAACTTGAGTTGCCATTTTGGCTAAGTTTAATATTTCTTAAAGACAATTGCTTGAGTTATCTTTTGAGACTATTTATTGTGTTTAAGTCTTTCTTTGAGTAAGTAAGCCAGACCAAGGGTTAACTTGGGGCCAACAATGATAGAAAGTGTTTTGGGTGGCTCAATTTTTTACTGTTATTGCTGTTACATGATAATATTTACTTTCCCTTCCTTTTTCTCTATGGCAACTGATTCAATAAGAGTCATTGGGCTTTACATACACAAAATAATGTGAAGGATTAGTACCCATGATATAATTCCTAAAACCTTAACAACAAAGAGAGAGTCCATTTAATTTAAAGATAATGGAAAAATTACTGAAATGTTATTTGATTATAAAATAATGAGAACCTATGAAAAGATTCAACGATTGCATGTTAATATCAAATCATCATTTTTTATACAAAAATAATACAATCAATAATTTAAAAAAATCTCAATATTGTATACAATCAATAATACAAATTGTTATGAAAATATTAAGAGATTTTGTGCTAATCATATATATATAAAGGAGAAACATAGATAAGGATATGTGGCACCTCTCTATGACCTCCATTTCTATTTATCATTTTTCTCATTTTTTGACATTTTTTGTTTTGTTGTAAATATATTATATTAATATGGATGCCCATAACTTCAAGATATAATTTCACCATTATGTGTAATAATATCCACACCTCCACCATCTCCTCATTCATCTTCCACACCCTTTAATCTTCCCCATATTCTCAATAATTAATATCATGTTTATTTCTATCTTTTTGTATGCCTCTTATAACAATATAAATAGAGGTCTTTAGGATGTGTTATTTTAACGACCTATTTTCGTCGTTATAGAAATGCCAACGGGGGAAAATTTGGGGTCGGAAAACTTTTTTTCGTAGTATTTGGATTTTTCCAACATAGTCTAGATTTGGACGAAATTGGAGTCCTCAAGGTGTAGAGAAATCTGGTAACAATCGGTTGAATCAATTATGATTTTGATTGCATGAGTAGTTAGATAACTCGTTAAGGAATCCGTACGACTTTATGGAATTGAATTCGGGCTAGTAGAACTCCCGTAATCGATCTTAGCGTAAAAGGTATTTACTGAGCATCGTGGGTTAGGGGTGTGTTGTGAAATGAGAATTTTGGAATTCTTGAAATTGCTCTCTGTTTCATTTTGGCGGCTTTGGCGGGGACTTTTGCCGCTGTGGCGGGCATGATGCGAATTAAGTCATTAATAAACCCCTAAACGATCTCATTATGCACTTTTTGACTTTTTGAGCTAAGGAACGAACCCCAGGCGACTCCTACTCATTTTTCACCATTCTTGAGGCTAAAGGTAAGCTTTTCACTCCCCGAATCCTTTTTTCGATCTGTAGAACGTAATAGAATAGGTGAATATTGATGGGGAAGGGTTTTGTTAAAGATTCTATGGTGGAAACAACTCTAATTTGGATAATTGAGATTATGGGTTTGATCTAGGGTTCATAGAATTGTTAGTAATTTGGGTAATTAGTGATTGTTTGTTGATTCCCGTGTTATTGTGATTGTTTGTAGACCAAGAACAAGTGGAACGAATCCGAAAAGGGAAGGATCAAGTTTCTTAGAGTTTCAATCTTGTTTTGAGTTAGCTGATGGTTGTGATTCTATGATTGTGTGATGTATGCTTGTTCTTGCTTCATTATAATACGTGTATATGTATGAATGTTGTATTGTTGATCACACTTGTTGTAAATGAGATAGATAATTGATGAATGCCATGAAATCAAGACTTAAATGTATGAACTTGATGATATAGTTGTGATTGTGGTTGTGGTGTCTGAATGGGATCGGTTGCCACGTTCTGGCATAACTAACTTGGATCGGTTGCCACATTCCAGCATAAAATGGAATCAGTTGTCACGTTCCGGCATAAATATGGGATCGGTTGCCACGTTACGACATGATAACTGTTTGGGTTAGGGTTCCATGAGAGGACAATGATGTGATAATAAATGTGAAACTGATCGTTGTTCATAAAGCTTGATAATATTGTATATGTTGATATATATGCATGTGATTATATTGTTGTCTGACTTGTTTATATTGCACTAGTGGGATAGCTGCGTGATCCTACCATTACACTGTGGTTGTGTACTGATACTGCACTTGCTCTTATTTTTTTTTAGCACAGGGCATCTTGAAGCGGCTACTGACAGACCTCACTTAAAAGATCTGTGATCATCGTTCGAATTCAAGGGTGAGCAAATTCTTCTAGGATTCTATGAAATTCTCTTTCATCTATGTCCACCATTTCCAGACTTAGATATATGGGGTTGTATCCCTTCTTGTTTAGACTTGGTTCATTGTTAGATGTTTTGGTACATTGACTTTCAGGTTCTAGGTTATTCTTCCGCATTCTTAGTTATTATTGTTAGACGATTGTTGGAGTTAATGGGAACTCCCTATTTATTTTCTTAGTGTTTGACTTAAATGCCTTAGTTTTGGTTAGTTGCTTGGTTTGGGTTGTAGCAGTGGTTTTCCCACCGGAGTGTTAGTGTGGGTGCCAATCACAACGGTCTGGGTCCTGATAAAGTTGGTATCAGAGCCTAGGTTCGTTGATCTCGATGTACCAAAATGAGTCTAGTAGAGTCTTGCGGAATGGTACGGGGACACCTTTACTTTTCTTCGAGAGGCTATATGACTTTAGGAAATCTCTCTATTTTCTCGTCTCCTTTCGTGCTATGACTTGATTCCTATTGATATCTGGCAATTCAAATTAGTATCTAACCTCCTTCACTCTTCTGTCCGTAGATGGTTAATACTAGATTTAACGGCATTAGGCCCGTAGCTCCCGTTAATTCTCCAGCTGAGGAAGAGCTAGGGGTAGAGGAAGAGCTAGGGGTAGAGGTCGTGGAAGAGAAGCGTCTGCTAAACAAGGGGTTCCTATTGAGAATGCTCCTGTGAATGAGAACCCTCCCATGCATCATGAGGAAATGGAAGAAGAATTTGAGGTTGAGAATGTTGAGAAAGATGGACGAGAGAAAGAGGTGCAGGCTGAGGCTACATGTATTCCTCCTATCGTTCCGGTGTTAGCTCAATAAATAATGTCGTTCTTGAAGGGATTGGCTAGTCCTGGAGTGCTTCCATCTGTTCAAGCAACTCAAGCTCCTGCTAATCCTCCTGTTGCTACCACTGCTCCCAAGACGGGTGGAAATGTAGGTACTGATGCTTTCTTCCGTCCTTTGTTGGGTTCTGTTATGACTGGTAACGAGCATGATATGTTGACTAAGTTTCTGAAGCTTAAGCCTCTGGTATTTCTTGGTTCTGAGACTGAAGATGCTTATGAGTTTTTCTTAGATTGTTATGAGAGGCTGCAAAATTGGGTATTGTTCAACAACATGGGGTTGAGTTCGTGTCTTTCCAACTTCAAGGTGAGGCCAAGCAGTGGTGTAGATCTTATATGGAGTGCAGATCTTCTACTTTACCTCCACTTACTTAGACCCAATTTCATGCTTTGTTTCTAGAGAAGTATGTGCCTAGAACTTTGAGGGATCGCAAGAAAGATGAATTTATGGCTTTGGAGCAAGGTGGTATGTCTGTGGCTGCTTATGAGGCCAAGTTCCATGCTTTATCTAGATATGCTACGCAGTTGGTTACTACTGAGGAGGAGAGGATCCAGTTATTTATTAGAGGTTTGAATTCTGAGTTGCAAGTATTATCTGTTCATATGACTTCTGCAGGGAGGAGTTTCAATGAGGTGATAGACTATGTTAAGAGATCTGAGGGGGTGAGGCGAGACGGTCAAGCTAAGGCTTGGGCAAAAAGGGCAAAGAATTCTGGTAACTTTCAAGGCTCTTACTCTAAGGGGTCTGGAAGGCCAACACTTGCAGCCAAGCCAATTCAGTCCGCTATGCCCACATCTACAGGTAACTACTCGGGAACTCCATCTCATAATTTTCAGGATAGTCAGAGTGTCGTGCCTTTGACAGGAAGTATACCATCTTTTGATCGTACTTGCTACAACTGTGGTGAACCTGGACATATGAGGAGAGATTGTCCCTACCCATGTGTGTTAGATTCCGCATAGTAGCAGCAGTCTAGAGCAGTGGTACCCACGGGGAATGGTAATAATAGTAGAGGACATCTACAAGATGTTTGAGGAGGTAATCAGCGAGGCCGTAGAGGTAGAGGAAATGGTAATGGTAATGGAGGTAGGGGTAACGTGCAACCAGGTAGGGAAGTAGCTCGTCAAGATGATAGGGATTAATGTTATACTTTTTCAGGCAAGAATAAGGCGGAGGCCTCCGACGCGGTGATCACATGTACTATTCTTGTTTGTGACCTGATGGCTAATGTGTTATTTGATCCGAGTTCTACTTATTCTTATGTATCTGTGCGATTTGCGTCCGAGTTTGATATGATTTGTGATGTACTTGACGCCCCTATTTGTGTTTCTACCCCAGTTGGAGAGTCAGTCATAGTTACCCATGTCTATCGTGCTTGTCCTATTTTGTTTATAGGTTTCGGGACTTGGGCTGAATTGGTGATTTTGGATATGATTGACTTTGACATAATCTTAGGCATGACTTGGTTGTCCCCCTATTATGCTGTGCTTAATTGTAATACTAAGTCTGTGACTCTAAATATTCCAGGAAGGGAAAAATTAGAGTGGGAAGGGGTGTAAAGCCTAAGCAAGCTAAGATTATATCCTCCATTCGGGCTAGTATATTAGTAGAGCAGGGTTGTTTGGCTTACTTAGCTCATGTTAGGGATGTTGAGATTAAATCTCCATCCATTGGGTCTATTCCTGTGGTGTCTGAATTTAGTGAAGTGTTTCCAAATGATCTGCCTGGTATGCCTCCAGATAGAGATATAGACTTTTGCATTGATTTAGAGCCTGGTACGCGCCCCATTTCTATCCCTCCATATCGCATGGCTCCGACAGAATTAAGAGAGCTTAAGGCTCAAATCCAAGAACTTCTTGATAAGGGATTTATTCGCCATAGTGCTTCTCCCTGGGGTGCTCTAGTTTTGTTCGTTAAGAAGAAGGATGGTAGTATGAGAATGTGTATAGATTATCGGAAATTAAATAGAGTCACTACTCGAAACAAGTATCCCTTGCCTCGAATAAATGATCTCTTTGACCAATTGCAAGGAGCAGCGGTTTTCTCTAAGATTGATTTAAGATCCGGTTACCACTAATTGAAAATTAGGCTTGAGGATGTGCCTAAGACGGAGTTTAGAACTCGTTATGGGCACTATGAATTTTTTGTTATTTCTTTTGGTTTGACCAATGCGCGTGTAGCTTTCATGAGTTTGATGAATGGGGTGTTCAAGCCATTTCTTGACTCTTTCGTTATAGTCTTTATTGATGATATCTTGGTATATTCAAAAAGTGTGGAAGAGAATGCCGACCATCTTCATATTGTTTTGGGTATTCTTGGGAAACAAAAGTTGTATGCTAAATTTTCCAAGTGTGAATTTTGATTGAAATTGGTTGCTTTTTTTGGGCATGTAGTTTCAAAAGAAGGGGTAAAGGTAGATCCTCAAAAGATTGAGGCGGTTAAGAATTGAGTTTGGCCTAGTTCTGTCACGGAAGTTAGGAGTTTTGTGGGACTCACTAGCTATTATCGTCAATTTGTGAAGAACTTTGCTTCTATCGCCACACACGTGACTAACTTGATCAAAAAGGAAATACCATTTGAATGGACTGAAAAATGTGAGGAGATCTTTCAAAAGCTCAAGACTCTCTTGACCACCGTCCCTATTCTAGCATTGCCGGTTGAAGGTAAGGATTTTATTATTTATTGTGATGCTTCACATTCTGGTTTGGGTTTTGTGTTGATGCAGGATAAGAATGTTATAGCTTATGCCTCACGTCAATTGAAGGTGCATGTCAGGAATTATCCAATGCAGGATTTAGAGTTGGCAGCGGTAGTGTTTGCTCTTAAGATATGGTGGCATTACCCCTGTGGGGAAGTGTGAGGTATTTACTGATCATCGTAGTTTGCAGCATGTGTTCACTCAAAAGGATCTGAATTTGAGACAACGAAGGTGGATGGAGTTACTTAAAGATTATGATGTGACTATTCAATACCATCTGGGCAAGGCTAATGTGGTGGAAGACGCCTTGACTCGAAAAGCGGTGAGTATGGGTAGTTTAGCTTGCTTGAGTGTATCCAAACGACCTTTGGCTAAAGAAATTCAGACCTTAGAATCTATATTCATGCAATTGGGCATCTTCGAAAGAGGTGGGGTGCTAGCTAGTATTGAGGTAAGGGCCACATTCATCGAAGAGATCAAGGCCAAATAATTTGAAGATGAGAATTTGGAGGAACTTAGAAAGAAGTCTAAGATTGGTAAGACACAAAAGACCACTCTTGATGAGGATGGTGTACTCAATTTCAAAGGGAGAATATGTGTTCCTAAAGTAGATGACTTGATTGAAAAGTTGTTTGCAGAGTTTCATGGTTCGTGATATTCTATTCATCTGGGTGTGACCAAGATGTATAGAGATTTGAAATGAATTTATTGGTGGCCGGGAATGAAGAAAGACATAGCGGAGTTTGTAGCAAGTGTCAAAATTGTCAACAAGTGAAATATGAACATCAAAGGCATGCATGTTTGCTTAAAATAATGCCAATTTCGTAATGGAAATGGGAAAGAATAGCCATGGATTTTGTGGTTGGTCTTACCAAGACTTTGGGGAAGTTTGATTCTATTTGGGTAGTGGTTGATAGATTGACTAAGTCAACCCATTTTATTCCGGTAAGAATAGATTATAATGTTGAACAATTGGCTAAAGTTTATGTGAAAAAGATATTGAGGTTGCATGGGGTGCTCCTATCTATCATCTCAGACCGTGGTACCCAATTCACATCCAAGTTTTGGAGGAAATTGCATGATGAATTGGGCACACAACTCACTTTTAGTACAGCCTTTCATCCACAGATGGATGGAAAATCGGAGAGGACTATTCAAGTATTGGAAGACATGTTGAGAGCATGTGTGATTGATTTTAGAGGACATTGGGACAAGTTCTTACCTTTGTGTGAGTTTTTTTTATAACAATAGTTATCACTCCAACATTGATATGGCACCATTTGAGGCATTATATGGGAGGGGATGTAGATCACCCATAGGATGGTTTGAGGCTGGAGATGTGAAACCTTTGGGGGTCAATTTGGTGAAGGATGCTCAAGATAAGGTGAGAAGTATTAAAGCTAAGCTTTTAGCAGCCCAGAGTAGACAAAAGAAGTATGCAGATCATAAGGTGAGATATATGGCATTTCAAACCGGTGAGAATGTTCTGCTTAAGGTATCACCCATGAAAGGGGTGATGAGATTCGGTAAGAAAGGTAAGTTAAGTCCTAGATACATTGGTCCATTTGAGGTTCTTGAATGTGTGGGATCGGTAGCGTATAGATTGGCTTTACCTCCTAATCTATCAGGTGTTCATCCGGTATTTCATGTATTCATGTTGAAGAGGTATCATGACGACGGGGATTATATCATTAAGTGGGACTCAAATGTGTTAGACTGTCACGACCCAAGCCTAGGGCCTAGACGTGACATGGCGAATGAGGAACCCGAAGGAACCCCAAACAAGCCTCATCAAACTTGTCATCCCACTTCATCGGTCGTGGAAGTACATTCAACATTAATTAATGGGAAATAGGGACTAAGGGCAAACCATTTCAAAATGACATCATAGAACAAGAGCCAAGTTCATTTACAAAATACTTGTCTAACGCACACCTCTACATACATAGAAACGACGGGGCCATGACATACTACAGGCTCCCCTCAT
>JAJOOS010021788.1:0-11762 GCA_029582725.1 Solanum chiquidenum
GGCTATTTACACTATATCAATAAAATAACGTCTGAAATAACATTTTCAAATTACCACGTGCCCAAATATTTTTTTTTATAAAAGAAATTTATCTTTACTTATCCAATTCAAGTGGGCACATAACATGAAATGTATGAACAAATTTGTCATTTAAATTTTAGGTATTAAGCATGAAAGGAAATATAATCATATAAAGTACATACATGTGAGTTCAATAAGGAAATTTTAGTGCGATGGGTAAGATACCTAAGTTTTCAATTTGCCTTAATATGAGTATGACATTTGACCATATATTATTATGAAGTTACACCGAAGTGGAAGATTTTCTAATAAACCATAAATAATTTTTCGCCACAAAAAATTTAGCATGCATACTGATGAACAGAGGGAGGAGTGCAAAACCATCTTAGTAACTCAAGCTATATATCTATAAGAATGCATGTCATATAAAAATTCAATATGACAAATAGAATGAGATATAAACAAATAAACAAAAACTTCTATTTCATTTAAACATTGGTTCATTATCAAGTGGTACCTGGATACATACATATATACTATATTTCCTTCAAATATGTATATCACAGGGCATATCGTAAGAGGACAATCAATCCATAAATAATTTAAATGTAACAAAAAAAATACATTAAAAAATTAATATACCTACACCAAAGGTCATTGGTACGTACAACATATAAACGACATGTATCTCATGAATTGATAATTTAGAACACACATTATATATACGTAATAATTTCTAAGAGACCACAACATGTAATCAAAACACAAAGATAATCAATACATGAATATAACTTCAAACACAAATACTTATATCTTACAACCCATTAGTCATATATTTAAAAGTGATGTAAAATAGATGCTCTAAATATATGAGTTTTTAAAGATATGCATTTATTTAAATAAATAAATTATGAGATCTATATTATATAAACAAAAAAAATTGTAAGGTGTGTAATATATGAAAAATTAGTCTATGATAGGTGGTCATGGTAAAATATATATATAGAGTCGCACAATTTGTTAATTAGGTATTATCTAGGCAACCAATCTGCTGATTATGCATCGAGTATGATATTATCCTTTAATGTGCATAGAGTGTGCACAAAAACTCATTTGTTATGAAGCACATAACATTTTGCACAAGACTTGTCTATTCCGATACTCTTAGCATGGAAGAAATTGATTTTTAACACAAGACATATGACATATAAATAATTATTCTGAAAGACAAATAACAAACAGAAAATTAAGTCTTGAACCATATAACATATATGCTAACATATTTTTGAATCATATAATATATAGACATGTTATCTGTGAAATACATAAAGTGTAAATAATTTAGTAAGATAAAATTAATATGGAAAATAGATGATCTATATATGCGTAACATTTAAGTAGGTAAACGTGAACAAACATATGACATATAACTAATTGGCTACATTCAACAAGTGAAACACTAACACATCTATTTTAATTTTTGAAAAAAATATATTTACGTCTTATAGATAATAAATCATACATCATTTGATTGGTTAAACTTTGATGTGTTAATTATATAAACTTTGAAAAATGTATACTACTTAAACAAATGATTCACTAGATGTATGATAAATAAATAGGTAGTTTACAACGTCCGTAACATATAAACAATAATCTTTGACTTATAGGTGTATATTCTCTAACGTAAAACACAACATGTAATCTAGTTTTTTTTAAAGCACGAAATACATGAGCATAAAGTTAGTGAGTCATGTAACACGTGAACCCTTATCTAATGAAATATATATAACATATAAACACATTCTTTATAAAAAAACAATATTTCAACAATAGGTTATACCACACATAGACTATAAGCAAATGATCTAGAATGCAAACAATATAAAAAATGTTACCTCGTGAAAAGCATTAAACATGTGTAGATACCTTTATGAAACATATAACCTATAAGCATATTATTTATAAAAACAACTGACATGTAATCAATAATTAATATAACGTATAATTTATATATGTGTTCTATAAATAAACATTTTAAGCGATTTATGACATGCAGACAACTAGCCTATGACATGTGGACCTATCTTACAAAAAGGACATATATATAACTAGTTCATGTAACACACGAGTTTTGGTAAACAAGTTAGTAAACCTTTATGGGAAAGAAGTAATATTTTGATAAACTTTCAAATAAAAAAACGACAAATAAGCCTCGATCAGTAATGAAAAAAAAAACTTCTTTATAGGTCAGCAAATAAAATTACTCCCAAATATACATAATTAAGTCTCATACTAGAGATTATGATTATTCTCGTATACATATACTTACTTAGATTTATTTAAAAAAATGTTTCTACTCATCTTATTAGCTCTGGAGAAAGAAAATTGGAGTATCATAATCATTCAAATAATACTACCATATTGCGACAAAGACCTTCAAGAGTTTCAAATACTTACCTATGAGATGGTCCACACATAACATTTACGATACATGTTTTTAGGAAAATAAATCAAACAGAAATTAGAGCATATAAGATGACTCACGTAGATCTAGAGAGCTCTCTTTGTTTCTCTGCACAATATAATATGAAATAATAGAAAGACATCAAATACGTAGCATGAAAATTATAGGACTCGTACATACTAAACTCTTATTATATGTCTTCCAATAAGAACGCAAAACGGAACACATACCATAAACTTTTTTTCTCACAACAATTCGAGACATTCTATATTTAAGAACATAGAAGTTAACTAAGCACATACCTTTTTTTTATATATATAAAAAAATTATGAATTACAAGTATTTATCGATTTAAATCACCTTGAACCTGTTGATATGATGAATATATGTTTTTCTTCCCATCATTTTTCTAGAAGGAATTTTGTAAATAATTAAGAATACTGTCATGATTAAAAACTCAAATGCAGAAGATGAGAAATATGTAAAGAACTACAATCAATAAGGTGAAAAAACATAATTTTTGACAAATAGTTTTTTTAAGCTTTCATGAAGAATGTTTATGCAAACACAATTCATGTTGAGGACAATATATATCTATCAACACTACATGTAACATGCAACATGTAAGAATATTATTTTTTTAAAATATAAAATAGGTTTCGTATACTTTAATGATTACATAACCTGTAACTGCAGGCAAGAAATTTATGGTACAAATAATGTGTAAATCAATAACTCAAGAAGGGCACTCAACATGTAAGGTAATGAACGTATGAAGACAGTATCACGTATATTCTTACATCATGAAACATGTACCACATATAATTTTGCAATAATATGCATTGTAACATAGCCATATATAGATTTTTGGTATTACTCTAATAGGCATTCAATTCCATGATTAACTACAAAATATTCAATGGGGTCATTTTAATCAAGACCATTAATCTATAACATGTCTAACACGTAGATCGACATATACAATGTATGCATTTTTATATGTAACTAGCGACATGTAAGAACTGATTGATGCACTATATCCCTCATGAAAAACTAACTTTTAATACAACTATTGTAAAACAACCATCTTTAGAATAGAGAAGAAAAATAGCACATAACTAGCAACTTATAGATAAAGCAACATGTAATAATTTAACCTATAAGGCGCACACCACATACAAACCTACAAATAAGTAATCAATAAAAGATGCACATATGGACTTATAATCTAATTCACTAGACAACTAGGATATATAACACTAAGTAGAATTTGAAATAGAAGTAACTTCTTATGACTTAGCTCTATCGAACGATCTAAGTAATGAAAGAATAGTAACCATCTCTAAATGTTTGATAGCCTCCTGATTATAAGTGTGGTGCACAACACACCCATAAGCAAGACTCTACGAGACACGACTTGTGGACTCCCTTGGACATGATCTGCTCTGATACCAACTTGTCACACCCCAAATTAGGGGAGGCGTAACAGGTACCCAATGCCTCACTTGATTGATCGAACAACTTAAACATAAACGAAGTGTTGAGGGCCGACAAGGCTTCCATAATTACCTGCTGAACAAAGATAATTAAACTAGCGATGACACAACCCATCAAGGACATAATGAACTGGGCCGGCAAGGTCAACGTAGCTGATAAAGAACTAGCAAGCCAACAATGCTTCAACTTAAACAATACACAATAAGCCAAAAAGGATACAAATTGAAGCTGAGAAGACCCAAAAAGGTATGTCCACAAGTCCCTATGAATAATACAACTCATCGGATTGGGAAAAGTCCCCAACTACGCCAAAAACTATTTACAAAACTCAAGAGTGTTCAATCTATAAGCAACTTATAGCTCCAGGAAGAATGGAGCTTACCAATTTTCAAGTGAGACAACACCCCTCTTGCAAAGTCGGTCAAGACATTTGTCTAAACCTCCACCACGACATGCAGGGTCCCTAGGCAACGGAACGTCACTGCAAATGAAAAAGTACTGGTATGTAAGGAAGAAAGTGAAATCATAAGTAGTTGCGATAAAAAAAAAGATAATAGAGATAACCACCGGAAACTAAAACTCTAATAGCCCCATGGATGAATAGCCCCATGGATGACATTTGACATCATAGTAGCCAAATTTGCATGATATGCTCGATTAATCATATGCCATGAATATATATATATATATATATATAGAGAGAGAGAGAGAGATGCAAATGCATGACATACCAAACCAAATGCTAGTAATGGTGGTGCTTTCCGATAGCTAACCGACATCATATTCGCCAACTTGTGGTTATTAGTGTCTCATACATATAAATATAGGCAATAGGTCCCATACCTCCCGATTATAGATCGAGAGTAGAATGCATAGCATGTCATGTCATGAACTTATTATGCATATATGTTACAGTTGTCATGCTGCTAATCTGGGCCCATTGGTACTGTAGTTATGATAATCCCGTAAACTCTTTCGTATAAGATGTAAACGTTTCATAGAACCTCATAGGATTTTAAAATAAACTTGAATACTTAACTTGACTTTAGAAAGTTAACTTAAACACAAAGATATTCATTAAGAGCATAAGGTGCTTAAAGAGTCTTATCATAACCTCACTTAAATTTTGCACGATCATTTAGGCCTATAGACTCATAATAGACTCGAGGCTCTTGACTGGATTTCAACTTAGAAAATTGATCCTTTAGAAGCTCAAAAGGATACTGACTTTCATGACTTGATTTACTACAGAAGACTCCAATTTAGTACCAGAATGAGCCTGCTTAGAAACAAGATTGTTTGACAAGTATAAAACAACAAGAATAGGGTACACAATTTAGTATGAGAATAATTTTCAACCATCATTTTCTGTAAGAACTTCTCACGAGAAATAAAAATGGTTTCACAGCCCCTTAGATACAACATGATAAATCTTCATTAGTTCAGCCTCAGTCTTAGGACAACAACTCTCTAATAGATACATGAGAAATTCTATGGAAGATAACTTTAACCGTCAAGTATACTTCAAATAGTACAAACACAGATAATAATATCAGTTGACATCCCAATTCCCTTAACAGAAGGTCTTCCTAGCAATAGAATAGTAAAAATGACTCATTTTGATCCTCCTACAAAACTTCAAGTTAGAGCCCTGATGCAGGTATGTTTCCATTAGCTGATTGACTGTTACACTATTAGTCTTCGTGCATTGTTCAGTTACCTCATGTTTTGATTTTCATTCATCGCATTGCTGATTGAATCATTGTGGCCGTGCCTAGACCATTCTAATCACTCTGTTTTCATTTAAAGTACGTCTTATGGTAATGGATATCTAAAAATGATTCATTCAATTTACTTCTTTACTTTCTTAAACTCCATGTTAAGTAAAAACATGACCAACAAGGAAATGGAGGGAGCATCATCTTTATTACCAAGTGAATATGGTCTGCTTGCTCATGTGTATCGCTTTGGGAACTTTACTTTGTTTCCTAATTCTTCCATTTTGTTTGGAAAGAGGTCAAGGGAGAAATTTTCTCTTTCTTGTTTGGTTTGTCAAAAGAACTGGAAGTGAAAAGATTTCATCTAGATTCCTAAAAGATTTCTCATCCTGCAATATATCTTCAGGTCATGAGCCTGATGAGTTGACCAATTCCTCTACCCCGCTTCTTCACCTTCTCTTTCGAACTCCGAAAACCAAGGTTCGACTTGCATGTGTTAAGCATATAATCTGAGTAGCATGATGTTCACTTCTTAGCGCTTAGGCCACTACCTAAAAGAGAAAAATAGGATGTTCATTTGGCATGAGTAGCCTACGAGCCCTTACTTGATGTCTGCGTTAACTGCCCTATAGCTGGTGAATCCTTTGAATCATAGAGAACTTGAAGTGGTATTGTAGTTATATGAAAAAATATCTTCTTATGTTTCTTTAGGAATTTAATCAGTTGAAATTATTTTCTCCTATTCACATTTCTTCATATTCCTACTCTGAAAAAATATTTTTATTTTACCCTCGTCCTACATTTGCTTGCTTTTTCAATTATGGCTTTGGGCGGCTATTTCCTTTTTTTTTTCTACTGATTCAGCTTACTTTTAACAATATGTTACTATTTGAGTTTATCACAGAAGTGTTTGATTATTTTGTTTTCATGTACAGGTGTGTGATATCAATACTGACGGAGAACTAGACCGTCAAGAATTTGTGAAGTTCATTAGGAAATTAACTAAGGATATTTTTATTATGGTGAGTCAGGGACTACTTATTACGTTGGTAGTAGCACCAACTATCATTGTGCTAACGAAGAGGTCAACAGAGGGAGTCCCACATGTTGGAAAGGTGGTTCAAAAGATACCCAATTATGTTTATGCTTCCCTTGTTACTCTTGCAGTTGTGCTGTTTCAGCAAGCAGTTGAGTCAAAAGAATAAAAGATGCATATTGTACCTTAAGAAACAGACTTCTATACAGTAGGCTTTGAAGTTTGAGTGCACCATATGTTTAGTAGATTGTTGGACAGATCTTCAATAATTCTCTATATATTTTGTGATATACTGATATATATATATATATATATAATCCAATTCTTTTTTTGAAAATCTTCTACTATTAAGCTCATTACTCTAGGGAATTTAGAACATGAATGTAACTCTGTACTTCGATTGTCGGAGAAGTTATAAGTTTAAATTCACTCAAAAGTTGTGGAGTATCAAATGCATATTTAATATCCCTAACTCTAGCCGTAAATGATCAAACATATATTGCGGAAAGAGTTTTTCTTTAACTGCAAATTCTGAAAATCCACAATTGGTATAATTGGTGCATGACAATGTTTTCTTACCATATTTCCCTAAAGCTTCATGAATGGATGTGAAACCCAGAAATATTCAGATTGTAAAAGACGAAATGCTAGGGTTGCACCGACATATAGAAAGGGGAGAGGATTTTTTGTTCAGATTTTCTTTTCTCGACTGTATTACAATGTGATAGACATATATGGGCCATGTACATACAATGGACCCAACACATAATTACATATGTGGGCCAAGCCCAATACAAATAAATGAACTAAATAAAAAAATTAAGTGTAAATTACGTTATTATACGACTTAAGATAACATAAACTCTAATAATCTCTACAATTTGAATTAATTACAAAAATCTTTTTTTCCTTCTCTCTCTTACCATTTGGATACATCACTCCACCTCTATAAGAAACATTACAATATTTTTGTGTACAATGTATTAGGTACAAATGTTATTGCTGATTGGCAAGCTAAAATTTCTTACAGAGTAGGCCCGACATCTTGGATGTATTAGGGTTGGAGTTGAAACAAATGCCATAATCAGGGGTTCCTCTGACATAACGTAACAAATGCAATGCGAAAGTCAAGTGCGGAACACAAAGGGACTGCATGAATTGATTGAGGCGTTAAACAACAAAGAAGATGTCGGGCCTACTTTGTAAGAAATTTTAGCTTGCCAATCAGGGAGCAATACTCCTCGGGCTTGGTCAAAGGATCACCCTCATGGAGGCGTAGTTTGACATTCATTTTGTGAGGGTAAGCCATAGGGGAAACATAAGAACAATGAAGAGTGAGAAAGAGATCATGAATGAATTTCTTTTGGTGAAGCAATATAAGACCTCAATGCCCATAAAATAATTGACAGCACCCAGATCCTTTATTTTGAATTGACACTCCAGATCCTATTTCAAGGAAGAAATCTTGGCAACGTAAATGCCTGTGAGAATTATGTCATCCATATACACAACCTCCACAACAATGGACCCATTAGAAACTCTAGTAAAGAAAGGGTAGTCATTCAAGGAATGAGTGTCACCCCTAAAAGAAAGTGCTTGGGTAGCTTGGCATACCATCGTCGACTGGCTTGGCGCAACCCATATAAAGACTTTTGGAGCTTGCAGACGAGAGGAGGAGAGGTAGTAGAGACAAAAATAGAATAACTAGGAGGAAGCCTCACATAGAACTCCTCATCAAGGTAACCATGCAAAGTATTGTTAATATCTAACTGGAACAAGGGCCACTATTTTTTGACAGCGATAACAACAGGGATTTGATAGTGGTCATTTTTACTACTGGAGAAAAAGTTTGATAGAAATTAAAACCTTCAACTTGGATGTCCCCTCACAACTAGCCGAGCTTTGAATCGTTCAACAACACCACCGACCTTATATTTGATCTTGTAAACCCATTTGCAGACAATGAGATTTTTTACCAGAAGGAAGCTCAACATAATCCCAAGTGCAATTGGCTACCAAAGCAGAAAAAATTAGCTCATAGCCTCTTGCAAAGCAGTGATAGAGGTTGCCTGACTATAAGTGTAGGGCTCAAACACAGGTTGCTCAGTTATGGAGGACTGCAAGGAAATAGATGAGGACCAAGGATAAGGGGAAGAACTAAACAAAGAGCATATGAATAAGGCCTTAGGATAAGATGGTGTGATGTGACACGAGGTCTGGAAGAAACACGTGTTGGGACAGGATATGAGGAACTAAGGGAATGTTGGGATAAAGGGAGGGAAGGAGAAGATGCTGAAATAGGGGCAGATTGAAGGGAATTCCTCATAGAAATAAATGGGAGGAAAAACAATGGAGGGAAGGGGTGTTGAATAGAAAAAAGGAAAGATGGTTTCATGGAAACGAACATCTCTAAAAAATAAAACAGACTTTGTAATGAAGATTATATTGTTTGTAACCTTTCCTTGCAAAGGGGTAGCCTAGGAGGAACATATCTTGGACCAAATTTATTCTTGTGGACTTTAGGAACAGTAGCATATGTTAGACAATCAAAAGTCCTAAGATGTGTATAAAGAGGGGATATGCTCATATAAAACCTCAAAGGAACTTTCGTTATTTAACAAGGTGATGGGAAATGAGTTTATAAGATAAGTAGTTGTCAAGACACAATCACCCAAGAATGAAAGAAGTAAGGCAGGTTTAAAAAAGTAAGGAAGTAGCAGTGTCAAGAAGGTGTCGATGTTTCCTCTCCATTTTGTTAAGGGGTGTGAGGACAAGAATATTGATAAAAGATCCATTCGGTAAAAAACAAAACTGACAACCAGAGGTGCTAGATCCTAACTCCAGTGCATTATCACTCTTTACAATCTGGATAGAGATGTGAAACTAAATGTGGACCATGGCAATGAAAGCCTTGAGCAAGTCAAATACATTTCTCATAGCTACCATCATACGGGTCCATGTGGCCCTGGAGTAGTCATCTACAATTATCAAAACATATCTAGCTCAAGTAGAATTAGGGGAATGGTATGGGCCCATGTGTCATGTGGATCAACTAAAAAGGTGTGGAGGAGAGTATGACACTACGAGAAAAAAGGAGCCTAGTTTTCCAAGCTAAAGGGAAAGTTATGAAAGGAAGGACTATTTAAGGGAAAGAGAAGAATTGACAACAGTAATGTTCTTCATCCTAGAGAAAGGAAAATGCCCAAGTCGGAAATGCCAAAAAACATCCATTTTATTGATGGTATTAACAGACTTACAATAAAATGAAGTAGTAATAAGAGAATCAGAAATAAGAGCAACATTACATGCAGAAACATCAGTAGAGGAAACAACATAATTAGAAATACATTTAAAAGAGAGAGGGATGGATGCAAGAATTTCCAAGTTGTACAATCCATTGTCTAGTCTGCTAAGAACTAGAGGCTTCTTCAGAGAAGGGCCCTCCCATTGACACAGGGCTCTAGAAAACAGATCAATGCCATCAAACGATATGACTAATTGATGCATATATATGAGATTATACTGAAAGCGGGGGATATATAGGACATTATGTAAAGTGAAATCAGGCAATAAAGTTAAAGAACCAGTGTTAGTAACCTCAAATTTATACCTAGTGGGAAGAGAGACAAGATAAGGAACAGAGAGAGGTTGAATAAAAAAAGTGATTTTTGAAATGTCAAATGATCAGAAGCGCTAGAATTTATAATCCAAACAAAACTATTCACTTGTGAGAACATATAAGATTTAAGTAAAACACTACGGGTGACTAACCTACCCTAGAGTATCTAAAAGCCATGAGAGAGTGGGAAGTGTCGGTATGAATGTGAGTATTCTGCAACAATAGCAGAAGTTGAGAGTGTTGGTCCCTGCATATCCCAAATACATTTGAATCTTGGTCAGAATGTAGAAACTAAACAAGAAAAGAGCTGCTACAAAGATTGTCAACAACATTTGCAGCAACTTTCCTTAGACTAGAGTTCTTCGCGAACTTAAAAAAGGCAAGGTAGCCAATAAGACCATGAAACTTTTCAACAGTATGACCTGGCTTCTTGTAATACTTGCATAAAAGAGATAGTCTTGGGTCAAAGTCAATTCCGGGAGAGTATTGTTGAAGTCGAGAATTCGACCATTGGAAGATTATGATTGCTTAGAAGGCCCAGTGGGAGGAGTTTAATATTGTTTGGAGGGTCCAGAAGTGTATAGTTGATGTTTAAAACCCACATTATTATACGAAGTAGAAGCACCTACATAAAAAAAAGTGGCTTCTGATATGAAATGAGAAGTAGTAGAGGGTTGTCATAGTTTCTCATCGCTTAGAAGAATATTGTAGATTGTATCTACGGAAGGGACATGGTTCATCATGAGATTACTTCTCCATGACGTAGATGTATGTTTCATTAAGTCCCATTAGAAACTGATACACCCTTTGTTCCTCCTTAGACTTAAGATTACATCCACAAGTGCACCTAGTTCTATAGTGTCGAGAAATAGACACTAATTCCTCCCAAAGTTGTTTAATTCTATTGAAATAGGAAGCAATGTCGAAGAACCCTAAGAGATATGATCCAAGTCCTTTTTGAGCTCAAAAACTTTAGCAGCACCAGCCCTCGCATATCTATCCTCTAATTGCCTCCAAATATCCTTTGCAAACTCAAAGTAGACGACACTTCGATTCCTTAGTGCTGAAATTAATGAGCCATGTGAAAACTAAATCATTGGATCGCTACCATTGTTGAAGGAGTGGAGAGTTTGGAGGAGGTCTCTAAGAAGTACCATAGATGAAATCAAGTTTATTCTTAATAAATAGAGAAATTAAGTTGGACCTACGCCAACTACCATAAGAGATGCCATCACATCGTCAGTGACCGAAGAAGACCCTAGGAGGTCAACAGTGTGAACATATAGAGGATGACACAAATGAGTGTAATCATTAGGATTAAAGAGAGGAGTAAGAATTTCCTTAGTGGAAGTCATGTTTACAGAAGCCCTAACAGAGACAAAAACATTGAGAAAAGATGATACC
>JAJOOS010021789.1:0-14101 GCA_029582725.1 Solanum chiquidenum
GATATATTATTTGTCCACCCAATAATTTGTGTGCTAGGAGATATGACCCTCCAAAGTAGACCCTCGAAAAGGCTTCACTTGGAAATTTCGGATTTTGATACGGTTGCTCTAAAATTTAGGTTAGACCCATCCCCCACTCAATTTGACCCCCTAAACAAGAATATGAAGTCGGATTTTCGAAAAATGATTTTTTTATAAAAAGCTAAACCAGTTTCCGGTAACTTCCGAAGCACATTTTTAAGAACTTTTTGGGTCATTTCATCCACATTCATATTCAAGACCTAGGTTTTCATGTCATAAGAGCACTTATATTCCTAAGTAACCTCAAGGCATACTTGTACAATGCATGAGTGGCATCCCATAATACCACTCATAATAAGCATATCATGACATCACTCTATTCATGATTTCTAATCATAGGTGTCATTCTTGACCTACTTCATACAGACAAGGAACTATCATCTTGAGTCAATCATATCATGGAAGGAAACTATAGCAACAATCCAATCTACGCATACGTCACATAATAGGACACTTCATCAGTTGCTTCAAGTCATACTTGGGCCATGTTTGAATGGCATCCCATACTACAACTCACACTAAGTACTCATTTAGGCTAGCTTACTCAATGCTTACTATTTATCATACTAGACTATCAAAGAATATCATACTACTAGGCTAGACCTAACTACCATGGAAAACATACTATCATGCAATCCAAGCTATCCAAGGAAGAATACAAGTATCCTAACATAGCTACCATGCAACATTTAATATGATGCAAGCTACCCTTAGGGGAGTATGAATCCTTAACCCTAAGCTATCCTTAGGAGAGTATAATCCCTCAATCAAAGCTATCCTTAGGAGAGTATGAATCATCAATCCTAAGCTACCATGAAATGGTCTTGGCCTATCCAAATCAAGCTACCATGAAATCATCCTTGCAATGCTAGTTCAAGCTACCCTTAGGA
The DNA here is from genome assembly GCA_029582725.1 of Solanum chiquidenum. Lineage (NCBI taxonomy): Eukaryota > Viridiplantae > Streptophyta > Magnoliopsida > Solanales > Solanaceae > Solanum > Solanum chiquidenum. The sequence goes on from JAJOOS010021789.1 coordinate 972, forward strand.
GAGTGTAGGTCCTCAATCCTAGACTACCATGACTACCCTAATGCAGGCTACCATGAAAGCATCCTTGCAATGTTAGTTCAAGCTACCATGAAACAAATACTTGCAATGCTAACTCAAGCTAATCTTAGGAGAGTATGGTTCCTCAATCTCAAACTACCATGAGAACTTCTAACTTATGCTACATAAACAAGAAATACATGAAGTGACCATATATCACAACTTCAAGCTATTCTATTCTAACATGCTTTGATTCATTTTAGGTATTTAACCTTTCATTATAGAATCATTATATGTGAGAAGACCTTTCACATTCTACATACATACATTCATTTAGTACAAGATAGGTCATGTGGGTAAAAGCCTTCCACAATAACTCTAACCTCTAGTGTATCATTCATATGCAAGCTACTCATCATATTAGACTTACCTTATAAGCCCTAGTGATCAACATTATGAATTCAAGCCCTCCTATCAAGCTTTACTCCATAATCATCATAATAGACTAGATCACAAGACATGTTGGTCACAAGCCTTATTCAAAGGCAATTCTATACATAATTCATCATAAAGTCCCACTTTCTATCACTACAATTCATGGTCTATCATACATTCATAAGTCTAGTTCAATTCATTATTTCATATTCTTATTCGTGACTAAGTCTATTAGATGATAACAATTCTAGAGAATCTATCAAGAATCATCAATTTCTCATCACAAGACATAAACCTACATACTTTGATTTCTAGGTTAAATCATGAAATTAACATAAACTCTTCATAATATCATGAATCAAAACTAAATTAATCATATATAAGTATTATCCAACCAATTGGAATCATACCCATATAAACCCACACATTGGAAGTAACCCTAGCTTAGATTGGGGTTCTTCTTCACAAATTAGGGGAAATTCTTGGAGACTATTAGCGTGCAAGAACCCATAGATGAAAATATAAACATACCTTAATCAAAGTCATAGCACAAGCTTTTAGCAATGGAGCCTTTGTTCTTGAGCTTATCTTCAACCTCTAGCTTCTTCTTCAATGGAGGTTTCTAGAGAGAGAAATATTTGAGAGATGAGTGATTTTGGGTTTTGATTTGGGTCTTGTGAAAAGTGATTTAAAATTGGGGGCTTATGAATTGAAATACCTTGAATAGGTGAATAAAACTCATTTAAAATGACCCCGTCTTAAAACTAGTCGAATAGGAATTTCCCATTTTACCCTCAACTTGGCAGCCCCTTGCTATGGGTCACGCTCCTCTTCACGAGCCGTCAAGGGCACCACAGCTCGTTGTGGTTCCTGTGGTCCCTTGGCCAGTGGCTTCCCTCAACAAGCTAAACTCACACTATCCTAAGACATGACCACAAGCCGTGGTCATGACCACATGCCGTGAAGTGGCTCGTAGTCCCTAGGAAGTAGCTAGGATTTTGGAACTTGCCTCCCATTAAACTAAAGGGTCTTCACGGACCCCTTCACGGACTGTGGTCAACACGACTGGTCGTGAAACCCAGACAGTGTATGGCCAAGGTTGGGCATCCTTGGCCTTTGGATTAGGCTTTGCCCCCTTGTAATGCCACTTGCTCCTGCCTTCCTTACCCAAACTTTAGGGGTCTTCTAAACTACGGGGTGTAACACGTACCTTGACATTCAACAACTAAACCCCTCATTCTAAGCACGTAAAGTCACATCTACAACTCTAATCCACATACATCAAACTATAGAATCCTAGCTTAAGGCTCTAGTTTAGTCTAATAATTTCTGGGGCTTTATAAACGTTCTGGCATAAACATGGGATCAGTTTCCACATTTCAGCATAAACATTGGATCTGGTACCACATTCCTGTATGCTAACAGTTTGGGTGTGGGTTCTATGAGGGGACCACTGAATTGGGTTCCATGAGAGGACCATTGAATTGTGTTGTGTATCAACTTTGATGATTACGTTCATATCTAACGATGATTGATATTGGAAGACTATATGTTGCTCTAAATTGATAACCAATGTGTATTATTGAGAACGTAAGATGCTTCATTGATTCTGAAATGATGACTAATATTGTATATGTTCGGTATATGCATGCTTTATAATGTTGTGGTTACTTACATGTGTTTCACTTATTGGGATAGCCATGTGATCCTACCAGTACACTGTGGTTGTGTACTGATACTGCACTTGCTTGTTATTTGTTGAGTACAGGGCATCTTCAGGCGGCTATTGATAGACCTCAGCTAAGTGACTATTGATCATGACCAGATTCAAGGGTGAGCCCGTTCTTTTAGGCTGCCATAGATCTGTCTTGTTTATGTCCATTCTTTTCAGACTAAGACTATTTGTTTAAGGTATTTGTTTAGTTTCGGGGTTGTACCCATTGTTCTTAGACTTGTCGTTACTAGTGTTTTGGTACAATGACTTTTAGGTTCTAGGGGTTGTTATTTCGCATTAATTTGGTTAGTTGTTTGTTAAAACCTTGAAGTTTATTGGAACTCCATTTTTATAGTCATTTAAACCTACTTCCATATCTTTCAAATGCCTTAGTTTTCGTAAAATTTGCTTGTTTGGGTTGTAGTAATGGTTCTCCCACCGTAGGGTTTGTGTGGGTGTCAATCACGACGGTCTGGGTCGTCACAAAGTTGGTATTATAGCCCTAGGTTTGTTGATCTCATTGTACATAAATGATTCTAGTAGGGTCTTGGGGAATGGTACGATGATGTCCGTACTTTACTTCGAGAGGCTATAGGACGTTAGGAAAAACTCACTTCTTTCTACTCCTTCATGCTATGACTTAAATCCAATTGGTATCTTAGTGATACAAATTAGTATCTTTCCTCCTTCACTCTATGGTCTGAACTAGAGAACCAAACATTGTAACACCAGCACTAGTAAGAGAGGATGTGTATAGGCTACCGATAGTTGAATAGGGTCACCATTCAGAACAAGTATCCATTGCCTTAGATAGATGACCTTTTTGACCAATAGTAGGGTACATTGGTTTTCTCTAAGATTGATTTAAGGTTTGGTTACCATCAGTTAAAGATTGAGGCAGTTAAGAATTGGGTTCGACCAAGTTCTATGATTGAAATTATCAGTTTTGTGGGCGTGCTAGCTACTATTGTCGTTTGTGGTATGACTTGAGTCCAAATGGTATCTCCCGATTCTAATTGGTATCTCAATGAAGTGAACTAGATGTCGTAGTCCCGAATGAAGGGACACACATAAGTTAATTGAAATTGAGAAGGTTCCAATTGGTATTTGGCCTTAGGGTCGTATAAGGCATAGATGATCAGTAATGGTCGTCTATGGAATGAACTAATTAAAGAATTTGGACATATCTGCAAGTTGTAAGTGATTGAGTGTCGTGAAACTTGTAGAGAAAAGAAAGTCATCACGAGATTAGGTGCAAGGGTCTAGATATATTATGATGTGGTTCGTAAGCGAGAAATCTGGACCTGCGTTGCGACCAACTGATAACCGTGTGAAAGTCTGGGTATATCCTGGGGATATGTGTAGTAGTGTTGAAATGATGTAAAAGGATTCTAAAGTGCGTACTTCATTGGATAGACCCGGGGGGGGGGGTAGACAATTACTATCCTAGCTAAAGGGAGTACTCTAAAAATGTTTGTGTTATAGCTGGAACCTTTGGGAGAATTAAGAAAAGAGAGGAACCCCAAAAATTGTTGGCAGGGGTTATGTTTCTATTAGGGCCACTGGGGCGGCATTTTCCCCTATACGGTGAAACCGCCAGAGCGGGACAAGGCTAGACAAAATCTTAGCCATGTCTCCTCTATTTTCCCCTAGTCACAATTATGGACCCTGAATCATGCCCGAACTAACCCCCATAATTTATTTCAGTGTTCAACAATCGAATATATATTATAAGGTGTGTTAAAATTGTGGAGAACCTGGGCTTATGAGGAGGAAATTGGTGAGGTCATAGAGGCCGGGGAAATTGTAATGCAGGTAGAGGAGTAATGCAACCAGGTAAGGAGGTTGCTCATCAAGATGACAGGGCTCGGTTTTATGTTTTTTTGGGTAAGACTGAGTTTGAGGGTATGATGCAGTGGTCATAAGTGCTACTCTTGTCTATGCCTAAATGGCTATTATTTTGTTTCATTTAGGTTCTACTTATTCGTACGTGTTAGTTCAATTGCCTTGGGATTTGATGTGGTTTGTGATATACTTGATGCCCCCATCCATGTTTCTACCCCAGTTGAATAGTAAGACATAGTCACCCTTGTATATCATGTTTGTCCTATTGTGTTTAGGGATTTTCAAACAAGGGTTGATTTGGTTATGCTCCATATGACTGACTTGATATAATCTTTGGCATGACTCTGTTGTCCCCTCTATTATACCGACTTAATTGTAATACTAAGTCGGTAACTCTAGATATCCCTGGTAGGGAAAGATTAGAGTGGGAAGGGGTGTACAAACCTAAGCTAGCTAAGATCATATCCTCCATTTAGGCTAAGAAACTGGTAGGGCAGGGTTGTTTGGCTTATTTGGTTCATGTTCGGGGTATTGAGGTTGAGTCTCCCTCTATTGAGTCTATTCCTGTGGTATCTGAGTTTTAAGGAAGTGTTTCATACGAATTTGCCTGGTATGCCTCCATATAGAGATATAGATTTCTGCATTAACTTGGAAACTGACACTTGCCCCATTTCCATCCCTCCGTATAGTATGGCTCCAGCAGAATTAAGATAGCTTAAGGCTCAAATTTAAGAGCTTCTTGATAAAGGGTTCATCTTTCCTAGTGTTTCCAAGTATGATGCTCCTGTCTTGTTTGTTAAGAAGAAGGAGGGTAGTATGAGGACTGATGATTTTATCTTAATCCATAAGGGAGTGGATTAATACCAGAATGATAAGCTTATGGATAAATAAACTTCGATTGAGTATACTTGGGTGAATGAAATTGAAGATTTTACTAAGAAAGTGCATACCAATATTGGGTTAGTCCTTTAAATTTTATGAGTATACCTGAGTTTTAGGTGTCATATTGATGAAAAGGTTGACTTCATAATGGTAGTCAAGGCTGATGGAGCATAATTGTAATAATAGTTCGTGATAGATTGTGGATGGGATGAAACTATATAATAAAATTATTGCGTAAGTGAATTTTTGTGTAGTAATTATGATCTGCGATTATCTAAGGTTGTGGCTTTCTAATATTTGGTGAGTAACGTGGTTGTATGGGAAGTTTTAAGAGATGGTGGGACACCACTCACATAGAATTTAAAAGAGCTAGAGTCATAATGAAGGAAAAATAATGGGATGTAGTACAACCTTGAGAGAGAGGGAAAAGAAAGAATATTTTATTTGATTGCAAGGGCTGAAGAGAAATCCTAAGAGGGGTAGATAATTGGGTTCAGAGACGCGTGATTTCATTTGTTTTGTTGTGGATGTTTTGTTGTGGCTATGGTAATAGTATCACAGGTCCATCTGACTGGTCAAAAACTATTGAAAAAGACTTGAGAAAAGAGTGTACAGACATTAGCTCGAGGGTGATGATAAGTGCTCGGGTTTTGTTTTTGAGTTTAGTAATGAGTACGATGGAAATTTTAACTAAGGTCTTGTAAGATAGAGAGGCGATCCATGATAAGCGAAGATCCATGAATTCATAAAAATCTTCAAGGTATAAGTGAATATTGATAGATAAGGGATCGTGTTATGTGGTTGAATCTATAATTCAGATGTTCATTGTGAGTCTACATTCGTGGTGATGTATTTTGTCAAGGTCTGAATTGGCAAGGTGAGAAATGATTAGTGTATCCGGTATTGAGCATTTGAAAGGACTTACACCTGGGGTGAGTCGTAAGTTTACTACTATTGATTGTTAAGTACCTAAGAAAGGTTTCATTTTTAAAAGTGTTTGGTTTATAATAAGGTAAAATGTTGGAATATTTATGATGGTTGTTAGTGTTGTGAGTATGATTCACTAGCTATGCTCTAGTGTGTTTTCACTTTTGTGGGTGGATCCCTAGTAGTGGATCAGGGTACCAAATTCCTGCAATGTTCGCTTGGTTGAGTGGGAAGATTGGGAAGATTCGGTTATTTTGAATGACATAATTTGTGTTGTCTTGGAGTTGTTAAAGTTTTTTAGTGGTTCTACATGTACCACCTTGCTTATGAGAATTTATAGAATACCTACCATGCATATTTGTGGTTGTCCGACAATCTTAATTTTTCCTCTAGTCGTTGAGGTCATGTATCGATTATGTATGGTTGAATGTGGGGATCATTGGGTTCAATTCTACTGTTCTTAAGAGGTAATCTACAATTACTAAATCTAGCATTTCGATAGTGTTGTTTGATGGGTTGTATGCTTGGACATTTCCCTCGATTAGTATCTAATTTGATATATCTTAAGCTCATGGTAATTTATGTTGTGGGATGGAGATATTGTTAAGAACTATGATTGTTTGGGTATTATGAGTGTGTGTCGGTTGATTTAGGTTCACTTCTATATGTATCGAGTATTGACTTGGAATTTTATTATGCTTAAGTGCTAAAGGATTCGTAAGGATGATTGTGTCAAGGTCCTTGATAACATGTTGTAGACGTGAGTATGATCAACTTTGGTGGTTGTTGGAAATTGCTTTTGTTGTAGTTAAGTTTACATACAATAATATTTATCACTCGAGTATTGAGATGACTTCATTGAGGCATTGTATGGGAGGATGTGTAGGTGTTCAATTGATTGGTTTGAGGTTGAAGATGTGAAACCTTTGAGAGTTGATTTGGTGAAAGATGTTCAAGGTAAGGTGAGAAGTATCCAATCTATGCTTCTAGCAGCCCAGAGTCGACAGAAAAAGTATGTGGGACAAGTATCCCCAGTTATTCGACGATTCAGATACTACTCTATTCTTGCTTTAGCCCCTTTTCTCATAGTTTGTCACTCGAGGACGACTGATGGATAAATTGGTATCAATTGTAACGACCGGTTCCCGTCGTTATAGAAAATCCAATGGAGAAAGAATTGGGGCCAGAAAACTTTTGAGTAGTAACTTTGGATTTCCTAGCCTAGTCCAGATTTGGATGAAATAGGAGTCAGTGAGGTCTAGGTAAATCTGGTAACAAATGATATATCTAATTATGATTTTGATCACATTACTAAATAGCTAAGACGTTAAGGAACCCGTACAACTTTACAGAATTGTATTCGGGTGAGTAGAACTTCCAAAACTGATCTTAGCGTGAAAGGGTATTTTTTGACTGTCATGGGATGAAGGCGTGTTGTAAAGTGGGGGTTTGGAATTCTTAATTTTGCTCACTGGTTCCGTGCAAGCCACCAGGTCGAGGCCGTTGTGGCAGGCCAGAAACAACTTAAAGTCGTAAATAAACCCTAAAAATGTTTTATTCGGCAATTTTTGAACTTGAGAGATAAGGAACGAACCCAGTCTCTTGTTGACAATTTTCCACCATTCTTGAGGCTAAAGGTAAGATTTTAACTCCCCGAATCCATTTTTCTATCCGTAGAACATAATCTATTTGGTAATTATCGATGGGGAAGGGTTTTGATCTGGAATTTATGGTGGAAACAACCCTAATGGGGATCAAGGGTTTGACCTAGGGTTGATATTATTGATATAATCTGGATAATTAGAGCTTTGATTGTTGATCCTTGCGTTAATTGTATATTTTTAGACAACGACGGGTAGGTGATGATTATGATTTCATGTTGGTGTGATATATGTTTGTAATTGCTCATTATAATGCATGCATGTATGTGAATGAGGCATTATTGATCACCCTAATTATAAATGAGGATAATTGAATAATTGTATACCATTAATCACCTCTTGTTGTATGATTGTGAGAATATACATTGTGATTGTTGTTTGTTGAATGGATCAGGTGTTGCATTCCGACACACTAACTTGGATCGTTTGCCACGTTCTGGCATAAAAATAGGATCGGTTGCCACATTTCCAGCATAAACATGGGATCGGTTGCCATGTTCCAGCATAAACATTGGATCGGATACCACATTACGGTATGCTAACAGTTTGGGTGTCGGTTCCATGAGAGGACCATTGAATTGGGTTCCGTGAGAGCACCATTGAATTGTGTTGTGTATCTATTTGTGATGATTACGTTCATATCTGATGATGATTGATATTGGAAGACTGTATGTTGCTCTAAATTGATAACCAATGTGTATTATTGAGAACATGAGATACTACATTGATCCTGAAAAGATGACTAATATTGTATATGTTCGGTATATGCCTGCTTTATAATGTTGTGGTTGCTTGCATGTGTTTCACTTATTGGGATAGCCGCGTGATCCTACCAGTACACTGTGGTTGTGTACTAATGATGTACTTGCTTGTTCTATGTTAAGTATAGGACATCTGCAGGCGTCTATTGATAGACCTCAGCTAAGTGACTATTGATCGTGACCGGATTCAAGGGTGAGCCAGTTCTTTCAGGCTACCATGGATCTGTCTTGTGTAAGTCCATTCTTTTCAAACTCAGACTATTTGTTTAAGGTGTTTGTTTAGTTTTGGGGTTGTACCCCTTGTCCTTAGACTTGACGTTACTAGAGTTTTGGTACAATGACATTCAGGTTCTAGGGGTTGTTCTTCCGCATTGGTTTGGTTAGTTGTTACTTAAAACCTTAGAGTTTATGGGGACTCCATTTTTATAGTCATTTAAACCTGCTTCCGTATCTTTAAATGCCTTAGTTTTCATAAAATTTGTTTGTTTGGGTTGTAGTAATAGTTCTCCCACCGGAGGGTTTGTGTGGGTGCCAATCACGACGGTCTGGGTCGTGACAGTGTCCTTCTATGTATTGTGTAGTTACTCTTTTGCTTGATGAGATAGCTACTTTTTGTCCAGTTTTGGTACATATATTCTTTTGATTAACCCAGCTCTGGATCTGTGACTTCTATGATTTTGGAAGTATCGTTTTTAATATACTTTGGTTTTCTTCTGTTTCCATCTTGGCTTGTTGTTTTAGTATAGTTTACGCTTAGTTCTCCCCTTAAACTCATTACTTGTCATTATGTGTTACTGGTTGGCTTACCTATTATTGGGTTATATGAGGTGCCATCCTGACTCGAGGAATTGTGTCATGAGAAGTTGGTATCAGAGTGCCAGGTTCAATGGTCTCACTTGTACATAGTTAATACCAAGTAGAGTCCTACAAATTGGTACCGAGACATTTGTATCCATCTATAGGAGGCTATATTGTGTCTTTATGAGCTTTCTATATTTTGTATCACTCAGATGTAGTGTGTGTATTTGTTTCATGAATTCTCAGTTGTTACACTCTTTTCGAGGGCTGACTCGTATGTGTCGTGCAACAGCACGATGTAAGAGTCAATATTTATTCCCAGCTAGGAGTGCAGCCCCAGGCATAAAGACAGTCATCGGGATCTAGCAACAAAATCTCTAGCAGCCCGAGTTCCAATTCAGCAGGTTGGACTTGGGCCAACCTAGCCATCACCAGGGCATCTATGGCTTCAAACCTCCAAGAAGCCTTTACACAACATCTCATTGTGCTTGAAGGCATGTAGCAGGCCTATGGTGCAGCTGCAGCTGCACCAACATCACAGGGGCAGACTGCAGAAGAGGCACCTCAGGTGCAGGTACCACCTGGGGTTCCCATATCGTGATTGCCACCGAAGCTATGGAGCTAGAGGAGAAAAAGATACTCGCATCGTTCAACATACTTTCACCTCTGAGGTTTTCTGGGGTTGTGGGATCGAATGCTCATGAGTTTCTTACTACTTGTTGGGAGCGTCTTTATCCATTGAGCCCGATAGAGTCAAGAGGAGACGACTTCATTACTTATCAACTAGTTGGTCATCGAGGCAGTAGTGGTGTACCTTCATAGAGACCAAGAAAACTAGATCTCCACTAGTCACTTGGGCCGAGGTTTTTGAGGCTTTCTTGGTCAGGTTCCTCCCCTTTAACATCAGAGATTGTCCCTATGATCTGTTTTATAGGTTAGAGTCAGGCTCTATGATTGTTTTAGAGTATAATGTGAGGTTTCACGAGCTATCCTATGACGCTATTATGCTCCTACCTACTAAGGAGTAGAGAGTTATGTGCATTGTCCGTGGTATGAGACTGTAGCTACAGATTGCGACCCAGTTTAGAGTCTCCATGGTCCATTCCTTTCTTGATGTAGTTTATCATGCCCGCACAATTGAGAAACTTCTTTATGAGGCCAATGAGGGGGAAGATAAGAGAACTAGGTTTTATGGTAATTATAGGAGGTTCCATTCAAGGTCTATAGACTCTTATTATAAGACGTGAAAGTGGTTTCAATAGGGCCAGCTCAGCCGTCCTATTCAGGCCTCATTAAAGGCTTTATAGGGTGACTGATATAGTAAGAGTGAAGTTGGCTCAACTTAGAGTAGAGATAGGTGTCAGTCGTATGCTTTAGGTCGTTGTGGCCAATCTTCTGGGAGACGATCATCTTCAGATATTTTTTTATTTTGGAGAGTTTGATCATTAGACCAGAGATTTCCCTTTGCGTAGGAGGATTTCTCTCACTCCACAGGTAGCTCTACCATATACACCACCAGAACCTCCACCAAGAGACCAAAGTAAGGGTCAACATCATCGCGTTGGTTATTAGGGTATACAGGGTTGTCCCCAGGGTTGCAGTTCAGGTGGTAGGTTGACGATTAGGGAAAAGGCACACAACGCCCCTTCTATGCAACTTTAGCAAAGGCGAAAGTTCTGTCATCGAACAATGTCATCACAAGTACATTTCTCTTATTCTTTCGGCCTGCCTCGTCTCTATACAATCTAGGCTCCACCTTTTTATATGTGTCTGTTTATTATTCTTCTTGTGAAGGTTTTAATTTTAAGCCATTAGCAGCTTCGTTGCTTGTGTCGACCTTCATGGATGAGTTTTTAGTGGTGGGTCAAGTGTTTTGATCTTGCTTGGTGCCTATAGAGGGGCGTGACACCTGGGCTCACCTTATACTACTTGATATGCTTGACTATGATGTTAATATTAGCATATAGTGGTTATCCCCATACCGTGAGATCATAGATTTCTTATGTAGGACAGTTACCTTAGCCATGCCAGGTGTTCCCTTGAGGTGTGGCAGGGCTCACGTTGTATCACACCCATTGAAGTGGTCAATATTTCTTGGGCTCGGAGACTATTTGATAGAAGGTGTTTATCTTATTTAAAGTATGTGTGTAATGTTAGTAGGGAGGTTCTTCAAGTCGAGTCAGTTCCAACTTTATGTGCCTTTGTGGGTATTTTTCCTGCTGACTTACAATGCCTACCTCTAAAGGGTGATATTGACTTCCATATTGAGCTTCAACATGGTACCCAAACTATTTCTATTTCACCATATCGGATGGCTTATGCAAAGCTCAAGGAGCTTAGTGTTCATCTTCACGATCTATTGGGTAAGGGATTCATCAGACCTAGTGTATCACCTTGGGGCGCTTCTATTCTCTTTTTTGAAGAAGGAGGATGATATGATGCACCTGTATATTGATTATATGCAGCTTACGATGAAGAGTCAATACACCATTCCTAAGATACCAGATAGAGTTGACCAGCTTTGGGTTGCCGCAATGTTTTTTAAGATTGATTTAATGTCCAGTTACCATCAATTTAGAATTAAGGGAATAGACATCCCTAAGACCACATTTAGTACTAGATATGACCACTATGAGTTCCTTGTGATGTCTTTTGTGTTTACTAATGCACTTTCCACCTTTATGGACTTGATAACGCGGGTGTTCAGGCCATATCTTAATTTATTTGTCATAGTATTCATAGATGACATCCTTCTATACTCGCACAACAGGAGAGACTAAGAGCAACATTTGAGCGTTGTGCTCCAGACATTGAGAGATCAGAGACCTTATGCCAAGTTCTCAAAATGTGATTTTTGTCTTCAGTCTATAGCATTTATGGGGCATGTCGTGTCCAAGGATGGCATTTCTGTAGATCATGCAAAGACTGAGGTTATTTGTAACTAGGCTAGACCTACTTTGGTTTCTCAGATTCGGAGCTTCATCAGATTAGTAGGCTTCTACAGGCGATTAGTGGAGGGATTCTCCACTACTAGAGCACCACTAACCTCGCTCATATTGATGTTCCTTTTGAGTTGTTTGAAAAGTGCGAGTTCAGCTTTCAAAAGTTCAAAGAGTTGTTGACCACCACATATGTATGTTCTTCCTCTTGAGTGCGAGGGCTTCACGATATATTGTGACTTGTCAAACATTGGTTTGGGTTGTGTATTGATCCAGAAGGACTAGGTTATTGCTTATGCATCGAGGAAGCTTAAGTGCCCATTTGGATTGACTTATTTTAGGTGCTTTTAAGCCAAAATAGCTTTTAAGCAGGCCCTAAGTTGCATAAGTGTAACTATCCCACCCATTACTTGGAGTTTGCGGTGGTAGTTTTCATGGTTAAGATCTTGAGGCACTGCCATAATTGAGTTTGTTGCGAGATCTACATAGTAATTGTGACTTATGTGACATTTGTTTGGGTTGTGTATTGATGTTGCATGACCAGGTTATTGCTTATGCATCAAGGCATAAGATCTTAAGGCATTGAGTTGGTGGTGGTAGTTTTCATGCTTAAGATCTTAAGGCATTACCAAAATTGTGTTTTTTGTGAGATCTACATTAATCACAGGAATTTTTTGTCACGCCCCGAGACTACCCCCGAGACGCGGACACGGGACCTAGGACTACAAGTGATCCCAAGCTAACCCTGCTGGCATGATCATGAGCATACTAAATATAATCTGAATAATAGAATCTGTGCGGAAGCTAAATCATAAATAAGATGAAAAGATGGGGAATACCCATATACTATAACTGAGATATATAAAAACTGATGAGTTTAATACAAGGAAGTTATTAACTCAAAAGTAAGCTGAATCTAAATATGTCTGAAATAAGCCTCTAATCTGACTAGAAATGCTGGGACATGCGCCAACTATATCTAGCAAAACTGAAACTAAAGAGTAAAAGCGGTAAAGATAAACATGTCACTAGTCCTCGAAGAATGAGGACTCACCACTGATGCTGCTGAACTAAAGATCGGGAACCGATCTAAGCGTGATCTGGATGCTGAGAACCTGAACCTACATCACGAGAAGATGTAGCGCACGTATGCATCAGTACTTGAAAGGTA
>JAJOOS010021790.1:0-10492 GCA_029582725.1 Solanum chiquidenum
CTGATGAGAATGTGAAGGAGATGAGAAATGACTTGTCTGGTATTGGTCAAAAGGTTGATGCCCATGCAGTGTCAATAAAGCATCTAGAGCAGCAGATGGCTCAGTTGTCTACTACGGTGAACCCATGTCAATCTGGCACTCTTCCTAGCAATTCCATCCAGTATACAAAGAATAATGGTCATTGTATGGCAGTTACTACTCGAGGGGGTAAGCAAGCCATTGATACACCTATGCCGTCTATGGTGGATGTTGAGATTAGAAAAGAAGATGATGTGGTAGAGGTTAGAGAAGAGTCTGAGAATGCGACAGAGAAAGAAGTGGAGATATCTCAGAAAGTGGTCCCCATACCTAGACCTCCACCACCTTTTCCACAGAGGTTAGTGAATAAGACTGAAGATGGTAAATATCACAGGTTTATTACTATGTTGAGGTAGCTTTCTATCAATGTTCCTTTGATAGAAGCTTTGGAGAAAATGCCTGGGTATGCGAAGTTTATGAAAGATATGGTAACAAAGAAAAGGTCTATGAGTTTTGGAGATGATGATAAATTGCAACATTGTAGCGCTATTGCTACAAGGTCTCTTGTGCAGAAGAAGGAAGATCCTGGTGCTTTTATGATTCCATGTACTATTTGGTTGTTACACTTTGCTAAGGCATTTTATGATCTTAGTGCTAGCATCAACCTCATGCCATTGTCTATATATAAGAAGTTGGGTCTAGGGAATCCAAAACCTACTACGATGCGGTTACTTATGGCTGATCGAATCGTGAAGAGGCCTATTGGTGTACTCCATGATGTGCTAGTGAAAGTGGAGTCGTTCATATTTCCGACGCATTTTGTGATTCTTGACTGTGAGGTTGATTTTGAGGTTCCCATCATCCTTGGGAGACCATTCCTTGCAACAGGGCGTGCGTTTGTTGATATGGAGAAGGGGCAGATGAAGTTCAGACTGAACAATGAAGAAGAAACTTTCAATATTTGTAGGTCCATGAAGCAGAGTGGTGAGCTCCAAACGGTATCTGCTATAAATTATAGAGTTGATAGTTTAACAGAAGTGCAAATTGAAGAGAGACTAGGTATTGAGGCACTAGCAGCGGTTATGATAAATTTCGATAGTGATGGTATTGAAGAGTACGATGAGTTGGTAGCTGCATTCAATAGGTGCAAATATCGGTCAAAACCAAAGAAGTATGAGTTAGACATGAAGAATCGCGAGTCCTTACCCGCGAGACCATCTATTGTGGAGGCACCAAAATTGGAGCTTAAGGCTCTACCACCGCATTTGAGGTATGTATTCTTGGGTAGAGACAATACTTTGCCGGTCATCATTGCGGCAGATTTTAATACGAGACAAGTAGAGTGCTTGGTGACTGTGTTAAAGAGGTTTAAGCGAGCTATAGGGTGGACTATTGTGGATATTATTGGGATTCCTCCAGATCACAAGCCTAGTATCGAGCACCAGAGAATATTAAATCCACCTATGCAAGAGGTAGTTAAAAAGGAGATCATCAAGTGGTTGGATGCCGAAGTTATTTATCCCATTGCAGATAGTAGTTGGGTGTGTCCTGTGCAGTGTGTGCCTAAGAAGGGTGGTATTACTGTGGTTCCAAATGAGAGAAATGAGCTTGTTCCAATGCGACCCGTGACCGGATGGAGAGTCTGCATGGATTACCGAAAGTTGAATGTGTGGACAGAGAAGGACTATTTTCCTATGCCATTCATGGTCTAGATGCTGGATACACTTGCATGCAAGGGCTTGTATTGTTTTCTTGATGGGTATTCGGGCTACAATCAAATTTCTATAGCTTTGGAAGACCAAGAGAAACCACCTTCATTTGCCCTTATGGGACTTTTGCTTTCAAACGGATGCCATTTAGGTTGTGCAATGCTCCTGCGACCTTCCAGTGATGTATGATGTCGATATTTTCTGATAGGGTGGAGGACACTATTGAAGTGTTCATGGATGATTTCTCTGTGGTAGGTGACTCTTTTCATCGATGTCTGGATCATCTGGCTGAGGTGCTTAAAAGGTGTGAAGACTGCAATCTGGTGCTAAATTGGGAGAAGTGCCACTTTATGTAAAAGAAGGGATAGTTCTGGGTCATTGTATTTTTGAGAAGGGCATTGAGGTTGTTAGAGCAAAAGTAGAGGTAATAGAAAAGCTTCCACCACCTATCTCTGTAAAAGGTGTTAGAAGTTTTGTTGGGCATGCAAGTTTCTATAGGAGGTTCATCAAGGACTTCTCTAAAATTGTACATCCATTGTGCAAACTGCTCGAAAAGGAGTATAGTTTGATTTTGATGATGCTTGTCTGAGAGCATTTGGAGAGTTGAAGGAGAAGTTGGTTATTGCACCTATCATTATTTCACCGGATTGGGGACAACTGTTTGAGGTAATGTGCGATGCGAGTGGAGTGGCTCTTGGTGTAGTATTAGGACAGAGGAGAGAGAAAATTATTCACCCTATTTACTATGCTAGCAAATCTCTAAATGTGGCCTAGAAGAATTATACTGTGACTGAACAAGAACTTCTTGCGGTGATTTTTGCATTCGAGAAATTTTGATCCTACTTGCTTGGTACTAAGGTTATAGTGCATACTGACCATTCTGCATTGAGGTATTTGATGGCGACGAAGGATGCAAAATTGAGGTTGATTAGATGGGTATTGTTGCTCTTGGAAGAGGCTATGCTAAAGCTTGGTGATAGGGCTAAAATTAATGATGCTTTTCCAGATGAACAGGTATTGGCTGCTTCTCATTATCTGATTCCTTGGTTTGCAGACTTTGCTAATTATTTGGCAAGCGATTTGGTGCCCCCGAATATGTCTTTTCACCAAAGGAAAAAGTTTATGCATGATGTGACAAAATTATTTTGGAATGAGCCTTACTTGTATCGTAGTTGTGCTGACGGGATTATTCGTCGATGTGTGCCCGAGGTTAAGATGTTGAGTGTACTTGAAGCATGTCATTCATTGCTTGTTGGTGGGCATCATAGTGGTATTCAGACTGCGCATAAGATTTTGCAGTATGGGTACTACTGGCCTACCAACCACCAAGATGCTCATTATTTTGCCAAGTTTTGTGATCGTTGCCAAAGAGAAGGAGGGATTTCAAAGAGGCAAGAGCTTCCTATGAATCCTATATTGGTTATAGAGTTGTTTGATGTATGGGGCATTGATTTTATGGGTCCATTTGTGAGTTCACATGGGATGAATTATATTCTTGTTGCGGTTGATTATGTATCGAAGTGGGTGGAAGCAGTTGTGCTCCCCAACAATGAAGGTAAAAGTGTCACCGCATTTTTGAAAAAGAATATCTTCTCCAGATTTGGTACACCGAGAGCGATTATCAGTGATGGAGGTGCCCACTTTCGTAATAAGTTGTTCAAGGCGCTACTTGAGAAATATGGTGTCCGCCACATTGTAGTCACTCCTTACCATCCGCAGACTAGTGGGCAAGTTGAAGTGTCCAACAGAGAGATCAAACAAGTTTTGGCGAAGACTGCGAATGCTAATAGAATGGATTGGTCAAGGAAGCTTGATGATGCTCTATAGGCCTATCGTACTGCATACAAGACTCCCATAGGTATGTCTCCTTACCAACTTGTATATGGGAAGTCTTGCCATTTACCGGTAGAGCTAGAGCATAAGGCTTTGTGGGCGATGAAGAAGCTAAATTTGGATTGGGGCGCCACATCTAATCAAAGAATGAATGACTTGAATATGCTTGATGAGTTTCGCCTAAAAGCTTATGAAAGTTAAGCCTTGTACAAAGAGAAGATGAAGAGGTATCATAATCAAAGAATTGATGAGTGAGAATTTGTTGTGGGTGATCTTATGCTTCTATTCAACTCTAGGTTGCGCTTGTTTCCGGGCAAACTCAAATCCAAATAGATCGGACCATTTTTGCTCACAAAAGTGCTCCCCCATGGAGCGGTTGAGCTTGAAAACAGTGAAGGAACAAGGTTCATGGTTAACGGGCAAAGGATCAAGATCTATCTGGGAAACACAAAAAGTGTGCAAGAGGTTGTTGAGGCCTATCATCTTGATAAAGTCTGAGTAATCAAGAGGCCTGCGTCGTGCCGCGACGTTAAATCAAGCGCTGCTTGGGAGGGAACCCAAGTTGTACAATCTAGCCAATGATAGGTTTTTGTTTTCCATCTAGTAGTTTTCTTTGTTTAGTTGATTCTCTGTATTAATTTAGATAGGTGTTTTAGTTTTACTAGTGTTGGCTAGAATTAGCATAGGGTCCGTGTCTAAAAAGTGTCCAGAAAATGTAAAAAGAATAGCCTAATGGTTGCTACATGTGCAGGCGCGCTATGAAAAATCTACCAAAAATGGTCTAGTGCAGAGGTCTACAGACCCCATCAACGGTCCGCCAATCCATCCACAGACCGTGAATGGTGTCCGTAGATCCCAGGTTAAGTGTCTATATTTTTCCAAGTGTAAAGGTGATTTACGATCCCAACTGATGGAACGTAGATAGACCTACGGACCGTAAGCAAGGTCTCGTAGGTCCTAACCCTAAGTTGGACCGACTCGACCCGAACCCTCCTTTTTAAAAACCCCACCTTTCAAAATTCGTTCTCTCTTCCCTCATTTTTTCCCCCACAACCGTTTAAACTTTTCCAAATCCCCTAAATCACTCCCCAAATCACCCACTACCCCATATACCATTCTCATTCCTTTATCCCAAAATCCCAAAACCTTTTTCCCCCAAACTCTCTCAACTGCCATATCAAAACTTTGGTGTTCGGGTTCGGTGCAACTAGGCGATTAGTGTGGTATTGCAAAGCTTAGTGTCATCACACAATCACACCACTCCTCATTGCTTGTAAGGTAATAGACTTTCCCGTTCACTTTGAATTTTTGTTCATAGATTGATTATAGAAAGTCGGGAGTTGGGTCCTGACCTTGGGTATGCTACAAATCGACTTGCAAACACCCTTGGGATGATGGATAGTGATTGTGTGTCGTAATATTGTTTGAGATGTGTGTGATGACAGTCTAAATGTAAGTTTTGACTTAGGGTTCCAAAGTTTGTCTTAAATACTTGTTAAAATGATTACTTGGAATCCTGAGAATGACGAATTAGCATGATTAAATGTTGAAAAGCATGATTAGACTAGGATACTGTTGAAAATGGTCAAATATGTGGGCTTGAAATTAAAGCATGTCTGAAACCTGGCACAGATCCCATCCACGAGACCCCATCTACGGACTGTAGATCAATCTACGGACCGTAGATTAGGTCTGTAGTTGGATGCACTTGAAAATTTCACCAAGTGTGAAACCATAAAGGTGGACTACGGTTCGTAGATCAATCTACGGACTGTTCTGCACATCCATGGTTTCCATCTGTGACCAATATTGTTGGTCCTCTGATCCACGGAAGGGTTCCACAGACCGTAGAGCAGTTTACGGACCGTAAGTCCCCACCGTAGATGACCACTGTAGCCACTATCTAAAAAAAAATTGGGTCTTTGTTGTTGTTCGTTTTTAGTTCTAAAATTATTTTGAGTGTTTTTTTAGTTAGTTTTGGTACAAATAACTCTTCCACAAGTACTATGGCACCCAAGAAGCTAGTCACCTATACAAAAAATGGCAAGTCAAAATATGTTGCCCCTAGCTTCAGGTTAATCGATGAAGATAACGATGTGGAGATGGATTTGACATACATTCCTCCCAACACAAGGACCTCTCCCACTGCACCCCGAGTCACCAGAGGCACCCCTCGAAAGATGATTCCCGACGTAGTCACTGTCTCCCAGTCTGATAAGGAGCACACACTGATCGGGTCACCAACTGGGCTGCTTCCAGTTCAGAGAATGGGTCTACGTCCTGCTCCGAGTCTGCCCATGCTTTGGGCTCTAAGTCTAGCCATGCTTCAGGGTTCGAGTCTGCCCATGCTTCAGGGTCCATTGCTAAATCAACCACATGGTCCAGTGAAAATGAACAAGCAGCCTCGTCTGATGAGGCCACTAGCTCGGAGTCAGTACAAGCACCACGAAAATGATGACCCTACTCCAGTTACCGGTGAGCCAAATAGATAGTGTGTTGAGGGGCAGTGGAAGATCTATCGTGATGCCAAGATGCTCAATGAGAAGGATAAGATGGCCCGATTGATTACTGAGGAGCGTAGAGTCCTCACTGGGAGCTTGCATACCGTAACAGAGATACACCGGCTGTTCAAACTACACAAGTGCAACTGGATGTCCCAAGCACCTGGGACATACAACAAGGAGATTGTGCGGGAGTTTTATGCTTCCTATGTTGCCACTCTCTGAGGGTCGATTTCCAAGCGGACCAAGCCCACAGAATAGGATCCTCTCACTTCCACCATGGTATGAGGGTGTCCGGTAGACATTTCATGGGCTACTATCAGCCGATTTCTCTATGGCCCTATCACCGGTCACTCTTGGTCACTGAACATAACAGAGTTTGATTACCGATGGGACATCATACGGGGAGGCGCTTTCCAGAAAAATGCTGAGCAGAGGGAGGTTGTTACACTATGGTTGGCTAAATACATTGTTGCAGATGGCGAGCGTGCGGAGTGGGTCACCGCACCACTGTTGGGTATCCGAAAGGCCACATTAAATTTTATGGCCAATTTCTTCTGGTTGTTGGTGTGTAACAGGGTGTCACCTACAAAAGCTGACAACCAACTCACATGGGACAGACCCGTCATGGTTGCAGCATTAGTAGCAGGATTGGAGATTGACTTTGCCAGCATGTTGCTGGCAGAGATTCACGAGAGGGCATTCAAGACCTCCACTACTTACCCCTTTCCATGTTTGATTTTCCAATTGTGTAGGGACTCTGGAGTGCCGATATGGCACTGTGATAGGTTGATCCACCCTACTGGGACTTTGGATATAGGCCTCATTCGAGATGGGGCAAATGTGGCGGCACCTCGCAGAGATCCCCAGGTTGAGGTACCTCTCTTAGGAGCAGATCTCGCAGACACGATGGAGCAGGTACAGGGTGGTGACCCCATTATGCCAGACCACACCGATACTGTCCCGACCTCCTCTTCTCACGCCGCTAATAGGGCTCCTAGCTCATCCAGGTCCACACCACCGTCAAGAGCTGTTGTTGTCCCATTGGCCAGAGTACAGAAATTAGAGGCTCAGATGGCCACGCTACTGCACCACATCTAGCCTTGGATGCAAAAACCGATAGCAGAGTCTAAGGCCAGAGTTGAGAAAAGGGTGGCAAAGCAGACAGAGCAGCAAATCCAGGCAGTTCATAAACGCCTGGATGCGTTTGAGTTGAGGGTTCTGGCCCGACCAGCCCCTGACACCGATCTTTCCTCCATCCGGGCGGAGTTGGCTAGTCTCTGAGTTGATGTGGATGCCATTCTTGAGATTCCTGCGGATGAGCTAGAGTATGCACCGACGGTATTATCTGAGGATGCCGTTCTTGATGCCTTATTTAGGGTGGACGCAAAGACACAGTTCGATCCCACCCGTGCTCGTGGCAAGAGGCACCATTCTAGTCGCCCTTCTGAGGCCGTTGATGATGCTCAAGCTAGAAAAAAGGAGCGTAAGCAGGAGGAGTAGGCTAGGAGAGCATCGATATTAGATGAGGAGTTGCACCAGAGATGGGTGCTCAAGGCTACTGCTGGGGCATCGAGTTCTGTGCCCGTGAGGATTGATGTGAGCACCATTGATGGTTTAGTTAGAGTGGCGGATAGTACTACTGATGGTGCTATCCTTGTTGATGCGGGCACTACTGAGGGTGACCCGAGTGCTGATCCAACAGGCTCCGGGAAACCTGACCCACCCGCTTGTTGATGAGTCTTCGGCGCTATGTGCCACATCACCCAATCCATTATCTTTTATTGTTTTTGTATGCATTGGGGACAATCGCATCTATTTTTGTTGAGGTGAGGTAAATGGATTGTGAGTGATAGGGTGAAGTGTGAGTAACCCAACTCATAATCCTCTCTTGGGGTTTTCTTGCCTGTGTTCTTTTTCCCCAAGAAACTGTTTATTTTTTATTGAACCGGCATGTGTTAGGATCGTATGTGTAGAAGCATGAAAAAGAATGAAGTATTATGGCTTATGAAAAATGATACCCAGGCAAATTTTGTGATGTGTGCTAGAATTTGTAGGCTAAGATAAGTTGAATGTGTTAGCTCTGAGTATGACATGATAATGAATCAACTTGATGGCATGACTTAAGCTAAAACTTGAACTGGGTAATCTGATAATATGATAATGAAACTATGTTCCAAGAGTGTGTGAGAATAGTTGATTGTTCAAACAGTTTTTGTGCCAATCTAGAACTTGCCTGGTTAGTCCTGCTAAGACAATCTACTCTAGAGGATAGGAAGTGATCATAGGCCCTTGTTCTGATAAGTCCACAAATTGCCTAAAAGAAGAATCCAACCAAATGAAATAAATGCTCCCTTTGATCCAAATGCTTTGAGCCTAAATTAGACCATTTCTTTCTAAACCCCTAACTAACCTTCGCATAATCTACTATGTTGGCCCCGGTCCCTCATTGGACGTGTGCACCTCGACTTAGGCCAAAAGCCTAAGTTGAGGGTGGCTAATGTAAAAAGTAACTTGAATCTTGGCCCTGATCCGACATCGGGTATTGTGCACCTCAACCAATGGAAAATCCATAAGTTGAGGGTGGCTATGAAAGAGAAAACCGAAAGAAAAATGGTTATGAAAAGAGTTTGATGTTGAAAAAGATAAAAAGAAAAGAGAGGAAAGGATGTGACTTGTTGAAAGCTAAAGAAAAGAATAAAACGCAAGAAAAAGATGAAAGTGAAAAATAAAGAGCTACAAACTAAAGTCACATCCATGGTTGAAGAAAATCAAGGGAAATAAGGTAAAACGGTTGGATGACAAAAATAGGGCAAAAAGAGATTGAAAGCCTAGTGTAATGTCAAGGAGGGCAGAAAGTCACTAAGAAGTACCCAAATGTACCACACCTGACCCTGAGCTTACGTTACAAGCCAAGAAAGTCCTATAGTGATCCTACAATCTAGTTTGGAGAGTCTAAGCAGTGAAAATAAGGGCAAGCCTATGGTATTGAGCACTAACTATACTTGAAGTTACTTCTGAGTGTTGAATGAATCCTTGTACTCAAATTCATATTCATTGTGTGAAATAGGGATTTCGTTTGAAGTAAGGGCACTAGTTATATTGTCGGAAAGTCGGTACCTTGGTGATACTGAAACAATGTATGTTGTGTGTTGGTTGGTCGATCTTTGTCATATTTTGATCCCGCATGAATTAGCTTGTCGAGTCTAAGAGAACAAATTTTGCACCCGAAAAGATATCTGGGATAGAGAGTCATGTCATTGCTTGTGCTTAAATTGCTTGCTTCTATACAATTGTCGTTTAGAGTCTTAGTGCGTCGCTTGAGGACAAACAACTAATTTAAGTTGAGGGTGTTGATATACCGTGAGTTTACGGTATTTTTAATAAATTTCACTTAAGAATTGTGTGTGTCTAGGGCCTTTTTGTATTGGTTTTCATGTGTTTTTTATTATGTTTTGCAGGAAAGATGTTTAGGCGCGGAAGTAAAGAGACATCTGAAAGAAATGCAGAAAAAGGCATCTACGGAGGTGATCTACAGACCGTAGGTCAATTAACGCTCCGTAGATGGTGATCGTACATCAGCAGGGCAAGGCATGGAAGGAAAATCAGGGAATCTGACTAGGTGTGGAACCACGGCGACCATTGACGGTCCGTAGATTGATCTACGGACCGTCCTGCTAAACCGTAGAATGTGACGGTGAGGATTCCAGTACATGATTTTTGGAGAATTCCAAGTATGAAGCTACGGAGAGGGACCGATGAATCGTAGATCGATCTACGGTCCATACTGGTGGTCCGTCGTTTGCTTCAGAGAAGTTGATTTTTGGAAGCTGAAATATTTTCTAAGTTCTGGCTGACAGAAGGAACTCACAGACCGTAGATCCATTGACGGTCCGTGAGTCAGTCTCGTGGAATGAATACGCGTGCCTGAACAAACTTTCCTTATTTTGTTTCCCTTTTAATTTAGGACTTATTTTCTATAAATAGGGTATGTAAACCTCGTTTTTTAGAGTTAGACTTTATTATTTTAATTCTAGTTTTTGGCTTTGGAGATTAACTTGCAACTTCAGCAATTCTTAATTTCCTAAGCATGTTTTGGTGATTTTTACTTTGAAATTCTGGGATTATTCTACTCTACTACGTAAGTTCATGATTTATTCTTCAAACATTATGAATTGTGTTCTTGCTATTATGGGTAACTAAACTCCACAACTAGGGTTGTGGAAACCATGAGCGATTAACAAAGTATGAATAGTAAATAAACAATTCTTGAATAGTGTTTTGCATACATTGATAATTCTTTCATTTAAAAGTCTTTTTAACGGTGCGCAATGTTAGAACTCGCCTTGTTGCTACTTGCCGAACCAAGGAGGTAATCAATAAGAAAAGAATTATCAACATAGATTTAGTGTGATACTATCGAATAGTCTA
>JAJOOS010021791.1:0-11603 GCA_029582725.1 Solanum chiquidenum
TTTTTTTTTTTTTTATTATTATTATTTATTTATTTATTTTTACAAATTTTCAACCTTAGCACAAGATAAATGAGGAATTGTCTCTATCACTATCATAAACATAGATGGCATTAAGTTATGTTTTCATAATATTTCTTTTAAAGGACAATCAAATTTCAAAATTTCAAAATAATATTATGAGAAATAAAATTTAAACTTGAATTAAGATAAATAATATTTATCTATAACTAGCTAGCGTTGAATTCTATCTTGAACAATATCACTATTATAAGTCATTTAGCAAATTTAAGGCTATTCACAATATATATAACAACATTAAATTAAGTTGAAAATTGCGATTTTAAAATATACTATAAGTTTTTAATTTTCAATTTTTAACTTTTTAAATTTGAATTCAAAGATAACTATCCATATATATATATATAAATATATATATATATATATTATATTTTATTACAATAAATTAAATTGTGTACTAATAATGGAAATTTAATATTGCTCAAATACACAAGTTAATGATTTGTATTATTATATTGTTATTATAATAAATTAAATATATTATTAAGTGCATTGTATATTTTATTAGTTATTTTTAATTATAAAATTATTACATTTTAAATTATCCGCGCAACATGCGGGCACGTATACTAGTTAAGTTCCAAAATAGATTTTTAAAAAGTTGTTTTATATTGTTATTTGTTTTTAAAATTGAATTTAAATGCTAAGTTTCAAGAATTTTTTTTTTTAAAAATGTTTTATATTGTTCTTTGTTTTTAAAACTGAATTTATTATTTAAATTAAATAAAAATATCACTTTTAAAACTAAAATTCAAGAATAATTGTGGTACTGATATATAGATAGATTTAAAAAATAATTCTTAACATTTAAAATTATCCCACTGTTTATTTTAAAAAAAAACAGGCAGTTAGCCTTTAATTAGAAACAACTACATTCAAATTATTATTATTATTATTTTTTAAAAAGAGATCAAACCATCAGCTTTTAATGTAAACAATTTTTAAAAATTGTTTTTAATTTATTTTATTTTAAAATGTTTTGTTTTTTTAGATATATATAGATAAATTTTAAAAATTAATGGAAAAAAAACTACCCCATTTCTACAACTAACTACTAATTGACCGTTTTAAATATTTTTTTAAAATAAGTTTTTAAATTTTTTAATGGTAATTATTGTTTTTTTACCATCAGTTTTTTAATTGATTTTTTAAATAATAATTATAGTTTTTTTGTGGTGCTGACACATGGCACTTTTTCTTCTTCTTTTATATATTGATAGATGTTGTTTTTTTAGAGGAAATACATAATTACCCTATGGAACTTATACCCTTTTTTTAAGTAGACACCTTAAGTTTGCGGGGGTCCTATTACCCCACGAAACTATCCAAAAGCACAATAAATACATCATTTTGACCCGTTTCAAACCCATCAGTGTTGTCACGCAGCGCGTCAAGGAATAAAAAAAACAACATCCAACCAATGTTAAAACGCCATGTGGCATTCCCAATTTGAATTAGCTTCTACATTAAATAGACCACCTTCCCAAAATTCTCCATTGTTAGCCATTGGAGATCTGCAATTTCTTATTTTAATTATTATTATTTTTGTTTAAAATCTATGAAATCAATTTCCTGTGATTAGGTTTTGAGGGAGAGATGTCAAATACGCATCAAACAATTATGTAAAATAAACTAACGACTAATCACTACAAAATTCACTTACAATGTAAAATATTTTTTTTCCCAAAGATTTTTCAAATAACTAACCTATGAGCCTTCACTTCTTCGTTCCGACACCACTATTCAACAAATTTCAACCAGCAATGTTACCAATTAGCTTCGCCTCATGAAGTTTCTTAGGGTTTTGATCGGTCGAAGAGAGAGAGACGAGGGTAGGCGAAAGTGAAATAGGTTGGAAGTTTCTTAGGGTTTGGGTTATGGGTTAAAAAATGAAAGGGTTAGGATAAAACCCGACCTTTGTTAAATGGGTTGGAGGTGTGGCACACACTTTTGGATTGAGAGCACTGATGGTGAAAAAATGATGTATTTATTGTGCTTTTGGATGATTTCGTGGGGTAATAGGACCCCCGTAAAGTTAAGGTGTCTACTTAAAAAAAAGGTATAAATTTCATGGGGTAATTATGCATTTCCTTTTTTTTTTATGTACTATACATAGATAAAAAATGATGAATAGATTATGAAAGAAATTGAAAACTCTCAAAGTGAATATATTTTGTATATTTTTTATTACATTGTGACAGTAGATGATTTTTTAAACCTTTTTTTTAATATTGAGTATTTTTATTTATATATATTATATAATATATAATATATATTAGAAGAGAGAGTTTCAAAGGCTCCTTTTGGTCATTCAATTGGCAAGTGGGGATATTTTTGTCATTCCAATTTCTCAAAGTGATAAGCATTGCATAGAAACAAGGGAAAAAGCTCAAATATGCCATTGAACTTTTAAAAAAGGCTCATTTATGTCATTCGTTAAAAAATTGGCTCATCTATGCCATTACCGTTTAAAAAAAGGCTCATTCATGCCATTATTTTTTAACGGTGGTTTTGCAAATCCATTTTTTACCCGTGGCCAATTATAATTCGGCCACGTCATTATTTTTTTTATACTAAAATTTTGTTTGTTCAGAATTTTAATTTTTTATTATAAAAATAATAATGATGTGGCCGAATTATAATTGGTCACGTGTAAAAAATGGTTTTGCAAAACCACCGTTAAAATGTTTGTTCAGAATTTTGATTTTTTATTATAAAAAAAATAATGACGTGACCGAATTATAATTGGCCATGTGTAAAAAATGGTTTTGCAAAACCACCGGTAAAAAAAAAAGGCATGAATGAGCCTTTTCTTAAACGGTAATGGCATAGATGAGCCAAATTTTTAACGGATAGCATAAATGAGCCTTTTCTGAAAGTTCGATGGCATATTTGAGCCTTCTCCCTAGAAACAATTGTACAGCCTTATTATTTGGACCTTCTTAACATCTTTACAAAAAGCCTACACTTTTCTACTAAATTACATAATATGCCTTCTATCATTGATGAGTATAGTGGGGTCCATTTAATTTTACAATTGACACATATACAATGATAACTTTATTGAGTTTCTATATATTTCCATTTTTATTCTCTACATATTAAATTGTTTAAATTTAATATAGTTAAATAATTTAATAAAAAATTATTATTTAGCTTTTATATTCAAAACAAATTATTTTTTAATATTATATATATCATTAAATAACTATATAAGATTATTAATAGTCATATTTATATTTTTAAAGTATAATTAATAAAAAAATAAAAAATAAACTCCTAATAAATAATTTATTAAGAAAAACGTCAAATTAATTTAAATTATTTCTTTTTATTTTACTTATATAGAAGAGACATTTTTCAAGTTTTGAGCAATTTCAACATCTTACGGTACACACTTGTAATCCAACTTTTATTTGATATCAAGTTATGATATTTATTATAGAAATCATTTCCTCATTTCAAAAGAAAAAAAAAACTTATTTTCTAGAGGAAATATGTTGCAAAAATTTTAGCTCATCAAATATAGAAAATTAACATTTTATAGAACACACTGATAGATTCATCAAATTTTTTTCTCCAATTTCACGTAAAAACAAATTTAACAAAAAAAAAAGGAATGTTACATAATAATATTGGGCCCGTGCTGGCATGAGCCATTGCTTTCTAGTGTTATTTAGATGTGAAAGAGTTTATCTTTAGGTTGAATATTTACAAATTTTTACAATGTGCACGAAAGTTATTTAAAAACAAATAAAAATGCACTTCTTTTTATCTAAGTTATGAATTATAATTATTTTTTTAAGAAGTTAATAAATTCTTTACTTATTTATTTAAGAAAATATAAAGATCTATATGTACATTTTTAAAATTAAATATATTATATTTTAAATAATTAGAAAGTTAATTACATGTCTTTTTAAATCTACTCTCCTCGTTGTCTTCACACAAAATTCATGTATTACTCTTATATTAGAAATGGCTGATTTCGACATGCGTGTTTCAATATGAAAAGACTAAAATACCCCAGACCTGTGAAACACGCATGTTGAAACCAGCCATTTACTCTTAGAAATGGCTTGTTTCAAAGTCCCTGATTCACAGGTCTAGGGGTAGTTTAGCAGATCTCTATTATTACTGCGTGTCTTGTTGCTGCGTTTTCAATTTACACGTCCCTCTGTAGGTGTCTTCATCCGTTTATACTCCATTGAAGGTCTTCTCCTTTCTGCTCCTTCAAATTGTTTCTTTGACTTTCTCTAATATTTTAATTTCCCCAAAACTTTGATGGCTGTTTTTTCCTTCTTGTAGCTGTAATCGTTATTCTGTGCTTGTTCGCTCTTCTCATTCTTCCTTTTAGTTGAAACCCTAACTCAGATTGCCATGGGTTATATTTACTGTTATTTTGCTACGAATCTCTATTTTATTGGCTTAATTTGAAATCAAGTTACTAGCTTTTTATCTTCTATTGATGAACTTTGATACCACTGTCTTCATAGTTTTTTTTAAATTATTATTTGGATTTGTTGTTGATGTTGCTTTTGCGTTGGAGACCATAATAAATTGAAGCTTCGACTTTTGCTTTGTTGTTTCATCTTTTCATTCGCCCATCTTTCATTTCAAAGCTTTTTTGCCACAAGAAGTGATTACTTTGGTCTTCTTCAAAGCTTTTCTGCCATATGCTACAATTACTTTCGTCTTTTATATGTTCATATGAGTTTTTGGTGTAATTAAATTGAAGAAAATTTTATTAAAGATTTGATTCCAAGTTAATCAACTTTGTGGGGTTGTCAATTTTCATCTTTCGCTGTTGAAGGTTTAGCTTAGAGTTTTTTTGGCCTCATTGGACTAATGTTTGAAGTTATATTCCCTTTCAGAATTTCAACTGCAGGTATGTCCATCGAACTGTGCATTAGCTTTATCTATCTTTATTGAGTTATGTAGAGAATGACTTGATTAATTGAAGTGCTGATGCAATTTTTTTAAAATTTGTGCACTGAATAAGGAACAAACTGTTTCTCCGGTCTTAGAGATGTCTCTTCAGTCTTGACTGTGTTGAAGGTTAAAATTGTGGAGCAAAAATATTATTTCTATTAGTTTTAGTTTAGGTTCCCAGTCGCTTCTCGTGGATTTTCATAACCCTGCTGTGCAAAAATGGGATATGCACTTGAAATGGACGTCCGAGTTAAGATAATTTCGTATAATTCCAACACGTACAAACACAACTTTGTTTGCGGATGTTTCCTATGGTTTACGGGCGAGAGAAGAGAGCATCACATCAAGTCAATATCAATAGAAAGAGGTGCTTCTAACTAATTCTGTCTGAGCCTTGAATGAACTACATTCTCTTCGATCCCTTTCCTGAACCAGCCCTAGACCTCTTCTTTTGAATGTTTTCCGGGGCTACTTTTTCAGTCGCAGGTGCTGCTACAACTAATTGGAGCACCGTAAAGATCAATTAGCGAGGTTTTGGGCCGATACAATAATAACTGCGTACTTATCTCATGATGTGAGATAAAAATTAGGAATTAACTTATGTAATAGAGTCGATCCACTAAAGTCTTGAGCAGCGGCCCATTTTTAAGGAACTCGAAAAAAAAATTGGAAAATTCAAAAAGTCTCCAGGACCTATTGTTAAGAATAATGATTTGTGCCTTATTGGCAGTCGACCCTCTGAAGCTGCAAATACTACCTTCAGTTTCATTTTACCTAATTCTGATCAATTGGGTAAAAAAAAGAAGTTAAAGTTAGTGGTGTGCCTTGGATTGCAGTGGAGTATCATGATTCTTAGTGAGCAGGCTTCAACCTCCAGCTTTTGTGGTTGAGTCGTAGTTTCAACTGTTTTGAAGGAGGAATATTGATCTTTATGCGAAGTGCCAAATGTTGAATGCAATTTATATCTAAAATGAATTGCAACAATATTTATAGTAAAGAAGAGTGGCGGCAGAAAGCAACGTGGTTTCTGTTATTAGAAAATGGACAGACAATGAACTTATGCATATTTGGTTATGAGAATAAATGGAATAGGACAAAAGATAATTCTTTATTACTCTCCATTAGAGAGCTTGTAAATATAGAGTAGATTTTCAAGAAGAAGTTTTTCTTTAATATTTTGTCATGGTGATGTGCGCTAGGAATGATTATTCAACAACTAGCTTGTTCAGAAAATTGTGTATGGAGTAACAAAGTTTCCATAATTTGAATTTATATTTTTAAAAATAAGTGAGATGGAACTAGATGGTAAGCTGCCAAAGGATTAAAGCGACTCCCTTTACCTGGAGTACGTTAGGAACTTTCCTGTCGTTTGCTTGAATACAATGTCCGTTATTCATGTTGCGGATGTTAGTGGAATTCGCTGTGATTAGTTCAATTTTATTTTTTCAATAGTCTTTGTAGAATAGAAACCTTACATTATTAGTCACTTGATGTCGATCAATGTTCCTGAATCATCTTTTTATTTATCGGTGATTATTTTTCTTATACATATGACTTGAAGCTAACATAATTGCTGGTTCCTTCTTTGTCAAATGCTTCCAAGATGTCCTTAGACTCTTTAAATTCTGAATTTTGTAGTTATTCTACCATCTATTATTGCGTGAGATGGACTTGAGGCTCATTGCATTAGCATGGAAAGTGCCCGACATGTTTGAGCAAGCTGTTGGAAGCTTCCTTAATGTGCTCTATCTGCATGCACATCTAAATTGATTGGGCCAGTATATTTTAAATATTGGATGGTTATGACGAGAAAAAGGATTGATCAACTTCTTGATTGGGATGAAAATTCTAATAGGAAGCGTTTCTTTCTTATTATGCTTTAGGTTGCAGAGATATTTTTCTTCTTGTGTTTTAACTATAACTTGGGGATGCACATTGAAGGAGCTTTAGGAGTTTCCGAGGATATCACTAACATTGGAGATTTCTTTGAAGATGTTGACTTGAGGTGAACAGACGGTCATGAAAGGTGCCTGAAGGCTGAAATGATGAGATAAGTTACATATAAAAAAAATTAATCTACGACGTCGTAATTTCTATGTTCTATTAATTGGCTTAGAATTGTATATATGTCTCTTGATACCTGATAAAGAGATCAGGACACTAAGACTTACCATCTGACCCTACTAAGTAAAAGTTATCACTTGGAATATTTTAGAATTGGTAAGAAGAAGACACCAATTTAGTAGTAAGCAAATTCTCCGAGTCTGGTAATTGAGAAGCTTTAGCTAAATTGTCCTCTCACTTTATGTAAGACATCATTGTTCTTCCTGATTTTACAAGAACAAACTTATAAAAGAAAAGATATCTGATGTTATTTTTCAGTTGTTGATTTCCATGCATGAGGAACTTTGCCATCATAATTCAATTTGGACTATGCCTAATTGCCTATATAAGCTTCTGCTGGAGTTGCTATGTTTTATTTCCAAATTGGAATTTTAAGATGCATAATTCCAACAAAATCGTGTGCAGGTACTTGGCAACGGTTACTGTGACCTTTTGGTTGCTGATCGTAATGGTTGCATGACCACTGTGAACAATTTGAAGAACATTTGTGTCTCAAATTTGATCTGGGTGTGTTAATATTTTCTTCTTTTTTTTTCAATTTTCTTGGTGCTTTGGAAGCCCCAATAATTTAAATCGCAATACTTTCAATTTCCGTTGGGTGATTGTGTTTGCCTTGTTCTGTTTTGGATTGTGAGGGTATTGTCTCCTCAGTTATTCCTATTTCAGATTTTTGTTTTGTTTCTTGGATGCAGTAATTTGAGAAAGTAATTTTGAGTTTTTGGAATTTCTCCAGGCTGTCACTTTTGACTATAGCTTTGCTCTAAATCGACAAATTTCCTAAAGTTGTTGGCTGATATGGTTTTCTATAACTTTGCTCCGAATCTAAGTAATTTTGAGTTTTTGGAATTTCTCCAGCTGTCACTTTTGACTATAGCTTTGCTCTAAATCGACAAAATTTCCTAAAGTTGTTGGCTGATATGGTTTTCTATAACTTTGCTCTGAATCTACCAAAATTTTCGAAAGTTGTTAGCTGATATGGTTTTGTTGTTGATGTTCAATCTTTTTTTCGCTTAGTAGACCCTAATAATTTACAGCTTCAAATTTTCTTTTGTTCTTCCCTCTTTTTTTATTCTGATTTAGTGGGATTAGAATGGCTGAGAATCTCTCTCAAAATTTTGACTTTTTGGAGTTTATGGGGTTGTCACTTTTGGCTATGGCTTTGCTCCGGATTTACAAAATTTTCTATGAGATTTTTTGTTGTTTATGTCTTGCATTAGCATTTAATAACGACTCTAGGTAGCTGAATTTGAAATCAAGTTTTTAGCTTTTTGTCTTCTGTCAATAACATCTCCCGGTGTCTCCATATTTGTCTTTTATTTTGATAATTTTTTGTTGTTGATAATTTAAAGCTTCAATTTTTGTTTCGTTCTCTCGCCTTTTCTATGTGGCTTTAGCATAGAGTTTCTTTCCATTATTGCATTGGCGTTTTGAAATTATTTTCATTTGTAGCGTGAACTTAAGAATCTCCAGCTACATCTACTAGAATTACTTATATCCTTCTACTGCATGTCATTCTTCCTCTGTTAATGATGTAGGCTTATGTTTCTGCATGTAAAGTTCAGGTGGTAGATAAAGGCCATCGCCTTATGTTTCTGCATGTAAAGTCCAGGTGGTAGATAAAGGCCATCGCCGAACCAACAAATAGGGAAACAAGAAATATCAACTGATGGCATTACAAGATGAAGAGGTATTTGCTATTAAACTTCAAATAATCAGTCACTCATACAGATCATCTTGTAGTCAAACAGATCTGTAGCATACCATTTTTAGTTTGCTTTTTGCTGGCTGTAAACCGACTTCATTCACTTACTTTCAATTCCACACTCTTCTGATTGCTTAGAAGTAGAAGGGTTGAACAACCCCTTTACATCTAGGGCTCTTTGAAGCCCAATTCTCTGTATATTCAGGAACAGGCCCTCAATCTGTGATTGTTCAGCAGACTAAAAGAAGCTACATCTAAAAGGTTATATCATATAAGAATAGATACAACTTGAACCTCGCTTCTGCATGTCTTACTTCTCTAAATTTGTTTCCAACTGATTAACATTCTATCAGGTTGCATTTCGTAGTCCTCCTTGTAGACTTTGCTTACTGAAAACTTTCCATCTCTATCATGTCTCCAGCATACATTTTATGGTCTGTAATAGTTTTTTAAAAATTCTTCAAGCACTTGCATTATCTCAAGAAACCTCTACTCACCTCCCAGTCACTCAGCTATCTTCAGAATTGTATATCCCCCTTCTGTTATATCCAAACTCGGCCACTGTAATATTGGACACGCTATATACATCGAACAAATCTGGTAAAGCCTGTATCAAAGCCTGATAATAATCTATCTATATATGAAAGGAGAAGAAAAAATGGCACATGTCAATAATTAAATAAATAAATATAGACATGTCAATAATTAGAATTAGAACGGCACATGTCAGCACCACAAAAAACAAGATTTTTATCTTTTAAATTATCAATTAACTAAATAAATAATCAGCAATTCATTTACGTGTGTGATTCCCTTTTTAAATCTCTAATTTTTATCTTTTAAATTATCAATTAACTAAATAGAATTAATTAACAAAAAATATTAAAGAAAAAAATTACTGTTTTAGAAGACGAGTTAGCGTTTTTTACCTAATTAAAATTGTTTGATTTTTTTTCTTAAAAAAACGTTATAATTTAAAATAAAAGTTAAGAGTCTTGAATTTTGAGTTTTAAAAAACATAATATATAATTAGAAACTGATTTTATAAAAAAGACATGCAATTGCAATTAATTATTCTAAAATTAGTGGGAGTAGTTACATTTATGTAATTGCATTTATCTTTTTAATTTTGATTTACGGTAAAGGCGGTGGTGGATTCCTAAAATATAGGTTATAGGTAACTGATTAAAAAGTTTCTTCTTCCTTTTTAAAACTTCATAAATCAAATTATTTTAATTCATGAATCGAAATTTGACAAAAAAATAATATAATGACAAACTCACAAATAATTTTCATACTAATTGCAATTTTCAAATTAAAGAATTACCATCCTATTTTCTTCAATATTTGCGTTGTATAATATATGAACGAAATTTTTAAAAAACATTTTAAAAAGAAAATGAAAAAGGAATCTCCCACGTTTGTTATTAAAAAAAATAATCTACAATTCTTTTTAAAAAAATATATGAAAAATTTATAATATATTAAAAATAATTTAAAATCTGAAAATCATATTTAAAACTGTTAACAGAAAAAAAAAAGAAAAAAAAAAGACACGTTTATCAAAAACCCGTGCAAAATAAAAAATAACGTAACTCCTTCTTAGTCTCCCTTTTTTACTATTTTTGAAAATGGTAGTTATCCAAATCAGTATCCAAACGTGTAAGTTTTTTATATTTGAGTAATTAATTTAAATTTTAAATTTTAAAAGATAAATAACTAATTTTATCCCTAGAAAATAGCTAACTGCATACACACATTTAAATAACAAAAACTATTCTTAACTTCATCACTTACCTTTTCTTAAAAACCTATTAATTTCAGAATTGCTAATTCTCTTATATTTATTCAACCACTTCAATATGATAAATTTTTTGCTTTTCGTGTTGTTGTTTTTCAATTTTAACGATTTTTTATATATATTTCATTGGTTTATGACAATTAGTCTTCAACATTTGAAGTGATGAGTAATAATATATAAATATAATGGTGGTTGTATGCAGGGGCGGAGCTATGACATGTCGAGGGTGGTCAGATGAACAACCTTCGTCGGAAAATTTTTACGGGTATATATACTAAATATCGAGTTTTTTGGATATATACTAACTGTTGTTGTTGCACAACCTTGACACAATAAAGGTTGACAGCCCAGCGGTTAAGGCAGTGCAAAGATGCCTCAGCGTTCCGGGTTCGAGCCCAAGCGTTGGCGTGTTCCTTAAATTTTTTCATTATTCCGTTTGCTCTTAGAAAAGGCAAAACTCAGCCTGGGTTCGATCCCAGGCTGGAACATTTTGTTTATTTAATATTTGTTCCGTTTTTCTCTTAAGAAAAAGTACAAAAGTTACCTTTTTTAAGTTAAGAAAAACAAAAGATCTATTTTTGACTTTTCTTAATTTAAAAAAAGAATAGATTCATAGTTGTCTTTTCCTTTTAGTTTTTTGACTTCTTCTTCTCCCAAAAACCCTTTATAGCTTTACTCTTTACCTTTCTCTCTTCTCAACTTTCATACATATTTGCAAGTTTTAAGAAATTGGAAGCTTTAATCATTGTATATTTCTTCCTCAACCGCCATTGAAGTGTGAAAAGGTATTTCTTAATTCTTTTTTTTCCTTTTGTTTAGTTTTTTCTAATCATGTGTTGAAACACTTGAATATCTTAATTTTTATGTGAAAAGCTACTTAGTTCATTTGAGTATCAATCAACTATTTGGTGTATTGTGGATGATTTTTAATAAGTTTGGTATACTTGAACTTGACTACTATTTCAG
>JAJOOS010021793.1:0-14017 GCA_029582725.1 Solanum chiquidenum
TTTTGATACGGTTGCTCTAAAATTTGGGTTAGACCCATTTCCCACTCAATTTGACCCCCTAAACAAGAATATGAAGTCGGATTTTTGAAAAACGAAACTGATTTTTTTATAAATAGCTAAACCAGTTTCCGGTAACTTCCGAAGCACATTTTTAAGAACTTTTTGGGTCATTTCACAAAAATTGGTATCACATCAACATGCACCCAATATAGATAATGCGTCCATATTTTGCAGGCAAATACAATGGCCCCTAATTCGAGATCATGGGTCAGATAATTCTACTCATGGACTTTAAGTATCCTTGAATCATAGGCAATCACCTTACCATGTTGCATAAATACACATCCCAGTCCTACTCTAAAGGCATCACAATATACTACGTAACCATTCGTATCCTCTAGTAAGGTCAACATCGGAGCGGAACGAAGTCTATATTTCAACTCTTGGAAGCTTTTCACACAAGCCTCCGACCACTCCAACTTAGCTTTCTTTTGAGTCAAAGTCGTCAATGGTGAAGCAATGGAGGAAAACCCCTCAACAAACCTCCTATAGTAACCGGCCAAACCCAAAAATATTCGTATGTCAGAAGGAGTTAGAGTTCTAGGCCAACTCTTGTCCGCATCCATCTTCTTAGGATCTACCTCAATACCATTGCTTGACACAATATGGGCTAAGAAACCCACGGACCTTAACCAAAATTCACACTTACTAAATTTGGTGAAGAATTGCCGGTCCTTAAGAACTTCAATACAATCCTCAAGTGGTCCACATGTTCATTCTCACTGCTTGAGTAGATTAAGATATCATCAATAAACACTATCACAAACATGTCAATATATTGTTGGAACGCTCTATTCATTAAGTCCATAAATGTCACCGTGGCGTTTTTCAATTCAAATGGCATAACCACAAATTCATAGTGACCATACCGGGTCCTAAAGGCCGTCTTGGAAATATCAATCCCTCTCACCTTTAGTTGGTGATAACCCAAACGAAGATCAATTTTGGACAAATAGCTAGCCCTTTGAAATTGATCAAACAAATCATTGATTCTCGGAAGGGGATGTTTATTCTTAATGGTCACTTTTTTTAGTTGACGATAATCAATGCACATTCTAAGAGACCAATCCTTCTTTCTAACAAACAATACCGGAGCACCCCATGGAGAGATACACGGACGAATAAAACCTTTATCTAACCAATCCCTTAATCGCTCCTTCAATTCTTTCAACTCGGTCGGAGCCATTCTATAAGGAGGAATGGAGATGGGTTGCGTATCTGGTAAAAGATCAATGCCAAAATCTATTTACCGCTCAGGAGGAATATCAAGAAATTATCGGGGAAAACTTCTGGAAAAATCATTCACTACTGGAACCGACTCTAAAGAAGGCGTTTCGGACTCAACACCCATCACCATAAAAATATGGTAAATTCACCCTTTGGAGATCATTTTCCTAGCATTAAGACATGAAACAAATTGACCTCTAGGGATAGAATTTTCCCCCTTCCACTTTAAGATAGGCACATTAGGAAATAGGAATTTAACTACTCGAGTCCTACAATAAATGGAAGCATAAAATGCGTGCAACCAATCCATACCCAAAATCACATCAAAGGCTAACATGTCTAACTCCACTAAATCCACCAAAGTGACTCTATGGGACAAGGAAATGGGACAACTTCTATAAACTCTTTTAGCCACCACTGAGTCACCAACTGGGGTAGAGACCGAAAAAGCTTCTACTAACACTTCGAGGAGTATTTCAATTTCATGGCCACAAAAGGTGTCACAAAGGACAAAGTGGCACGGGTTCTAACAAGGCATATACATCAATAGAAAAGACTTTTAACATATCGGTCACCACATATGGGGAGCTCTCTTGGTCACCTCGGGATTGAAGAACATAAAAGCGGTTTTTCTTAGGAGCTTCAGAGTTTGAACCACTCGAAGGAGCTTGGTTGCCCTCTTTCCCTTTAGACGTAAGCATAAGACAGTCTCTTATTTTGTGACCAATGTTCCCACACTTAAACACCCATCGGTGCCAACTAGGCACTTACCATCATGCTTTCTACCATATTTTGCACAATTGGGCCTAGCAACATATAAACCACAACTATTACCTCATTGAGGTTTAGGGTTGGAAACCCTATCCTTGTTGACCCTTGGAGCACTAGAGGAGGCTTGGTTGGAAAATCGTTGTTTGAACCTTTGTCGACCTTGTCCATCGAACTTAGTATTGGAAAAGTTCCCATCACCGGCCCTTGGTCTTTTCACTTCTCTATTATTGTCTTGGAGTTTCTCATCCTCCATTGGTTGAGCATACACCATAATACGTGAGATATCCATATTATCATGGAGCATTGTCGAACGACATTCTTTCCTTACCAATCGGGATACACCCATCAAATACCTACTCATCATGTCCCTAAAATCCTCCACCAAAGCCGAAGCATACTTGGACAATTGGCTAAACTTTAGAGAATATTCTTTAACACTCATACCTCCTTGACGAAGGTTAATGAACTCTTCCACCTTAGCTTCCCTCATCTCTCGGGGAAAGAGCCTATCAAGGAACGCCGGTGTGAACACTTCCCACCATATTGGACCCGCTCCTACCAGCCTATTGTTCTTCCATTGAGTATACCATACTTGAGAAACACTCTTCAATTTATGAGCGGCTAGCTCTGCTTTCTCTACCGAGGTTACCCCCATAATGTCAAGTATCTTGTAAACCTCTTCCACAAATTCTTAAGGATCCTCCCACTTTGTAGCCATGAAACTCGGGAGGTTACATCCTAGAAAAATCGCTAACCCTTAAAGCAGCCGAATTCACATTTACCGGAGCCATAACTTCTCTATTGGCTTGAGTCGTAACGACTTGAGCCAATACTTGGATAGTAGAACAAAACTCCGGATGGGTCACATTCTCAACCACGGGATCAATCGGAACTTGATTAGCTTGATTAGCTTGAGGAGGATCTCCTTGGTTCACATTCTCTTCTTTCATCCTTCTTGCGTTAGCCCTTCGTGTATTCATGTCCTGAAGACACACAAGGAGGATTTACAAGAGGAACTCTATAAAGTTAAACTGTAAAGCGCGAACAAACAGTATTCAAAGAAGTGAAATTTCCTAAACATCTTATAGCCTCTTATTCATAAATGTGGCGCGCTTCACACTCATGAAAAAAACTCAAATTCGACGTTCCTTAAGAGAGATCATCCTAGAATCATTCTAAACCTTTTTATCTTATTATCAAGTTTGTGACGACCCAAGGGTACCCTCTAGACGTAATATGGCACATCCAACCCTGAAAGGGACTATGTAAGCCACTTAGCATATCATAGCATAAGTAAAGAACAATAAAGAGTAAAACACATTTCGAGTCTTAAGATGTTTTTCATAAAAGTAAAGCGGAAGTCTAGACTTGTCTCAATTAGCCATCTATTACAATCGAAGTATAAAATAAGGTCATAGCCCTTACAACATAGTTCTCAAATGAAAGTACAATAAAGAAACTAGAAAAGCATCTTCCGTCCTCGAATCATGAGGACTCAACAAATAGCAAGGAGAATAGTCGATCCAAGCTTAACCAAAAAGGAGTTCACCTCAAGAACTGGACCCTACACTTACAGAAAAATGTAGAAAATATGGGTTAGTACAAAAATGCACTAAGTATGATAGTCATGCAAGAAATCATGAAGACATGCTAAAAATGGACATTTTAGTTGAAAACCATGCACTTTACCAAGTTTGAACGCACCATGAATACATTGGAAAGCATAAGCCATAAACCATATGATCATTCATAGATCATCATATCATAATGGCAACATATCATAAGTACCCTCAAAGTCTACTTGTGCAATGCATGAGTAAGATTCCATAATCCTACCCATACTAAGTAAAGCATCTGGAGTAACTACAGTTCATAAATCATAATATTGTTCATATTAACACATTAGGGAATAACCCTTA
Organism: Solanum chiquidenum; assembly: GCA_029582725.1. Classification (NCBI taxonomy): domain Eukaryota; kingdom Viridiplantae; phylum Streptophyta; class Magnoliopsida; order Solanales; family Solanaceae; genus Solanum; species Solanum chiquidenum. The sequence continues at coordinate 3,978 of JAJOOS010021793.1, forward strand.
ACCGACATAGACCATGTGAGCTAAACATGGAATCTGGTGTCTACCCCACACCAAAAAGGGGTTGTCCTACTTGCCTAAGGGAGAACTATACTCTTAGTTTAGGTGGATCCACTAGATAAAGACCTATGAGGGAACATAGTTATGGGATAAGGGGATTTCTAATAGAAAACTCAACTTCAACTAATCAAAGGGCTTCCAACCCAAGATATTACTACTAGGAATACCCAACCTCAACTAATGGAAGAGCTCCCATCTCATATCAGTATCCACTTGGTGCTAGGCATTGATTCCCACATTTGACATATTAAGTCTTGACTTAAGTTCATATCCATGGAAGAATGTCTTGACACTAAATCCAACATAATCATAATATAGCTCATATATTCATTAGGTGAGACTAGTCATCCAACCTTAGAATCATTACATGTGACCAACCGTTAACATCATATCATATTCATGCATGAGTGTATACAAGAGAACAAACTCCTAAAACACAACGACTAGATCATAATCATAATCACTTTACTCTCAAAGTGTTCATAAATCATGTACATAAATATCATAAGCATGCATAATTCTCATACTTTGTCCTTCAAGGACCATAAACCATATTTCCATCAACACATCTAGAATTACCACATTAGACATGGATTATAGTATAATTCAAGTAACCCAACTATAACAAGCATAATCTCATATCATCCCTCTATAATCATCAAACCCACATCATAGTTCATAATTTGGGAAATTAGGGGTTTCATGGGTTCTTGGGGATTGATGATCCATCATAAATCAACCATTAAAAACGTTTTTGGAAAGAACCCATAAGATTGAAATCAAACCCTAAATTTGGGGAAATGACTAGTTTTGAAATTTGGTTTGGAGGGACTCCATGGGTGAAGATTACCCATGGATTAAGGACTACCATACCTTGATGAAGAAACCCTTTGAATTTGAGTGGAAAAGATGGATCCTTCAACCCTAGCTTTCACTTTCTTCTTCTTCTTCTTCCTTGGAGTTTTCTAGAGAGAGAAATTTTGTGGAAGATGACTTTGGGGAAAATATTTTGGTGTTTCAAAAATATGAAGTAATTGGGTTCATTTTGACTTAAAATGACTTATATAGTTGTATAAAAATAATACAAAATGACTTCACTTTGATAGGGCATAAAAAGGAAATACACAAAATAACCCTCACATAAAGTGAGTTGTCCAGATTCCACGAGGGGCTCCATGAGCTGTGGTCCCACTCCTGGTATTGAGGCAGTAGCTAGGCTGTTTGTGCGTTAATCTCACATGCCCAAGGAAACTCCACGAAGGGCTCCACGAGCCGTGGTCAAGGCCACGAGTCATAGCCCTTCTCGTGGACATTGAGGCAGTGGCTAGGCCACTTGCTTTCCACCCTCACACACTCATCTCTTCTCCACGATCCGTGGTCTTCACCACAAGCCGTGAAGTGGCTCGTGAAGGATAGACTGTTTTGGGCAGTTTTTGGGAGTTCACTGCCTAGGCTACCATGGACCACACCACGATATGTGGTCCCTACCATCAGTTGTGGGGGTGGTCGTGGTCACTAGGGCAGTGTCTAGGGGAGGGTGGACTGCCTAGGTCCCCTCCCCTGGCCTTAGTCCAGCTCCTTGACTCCAACCTTCTCTATAAGATTTAGTTTAGCCTAAGAACTTTACGGGGTGTTACAATTCTATACTATAATGCTTAATGAATGATGAGGCTAGAGATGATTACCCTTGACCTCCATATGTAAGGATATGAGGTAATGTCCCATACTCCTTAAAATTGAACAAGAGGTGAGTCCCCATGTTTTTACTATGATGAATGGACATGGAGGCGAGTACCCATGCGCTTTATGAAATGATGTGTAGGTGAGTACCCACATCATATAAAGAGGTTGTGGAGGCGAGTACCCGCAATCTAAAAGTAAGTAAGGCAAGAGGCGAATACCCATTAGCCTTTATGAGCTAGGCATTAAGGCGAATCCTCATGTCTTTAAAAGTAAGTGTGATTAATGAGATTATGTTATGAAATTAACTTTTGTGGAGTGTTGCTAGATTTGCCTTCCATGATGTAATCTTTAATAGAGGTGGATGACCTATGTCTTGGTTAAGCTTTAGTGAGGTTACTTAAGGGAGTATTCCTCTTTCATTATGATGCTCTATAAGTATTGATTATGCTATTGCCTTAGGACTTATGTTGACTACTGCTTATGTTTATGATGTTTATGCTAGCCATCATATTTAGTACTTGATTGTACTAACGCATACTCTTGCCTACATTCTTTTTAAATGTAGGTCCCAGCGTCTCGATTCACACACTTGTGGCTAGGTTCCTAGAAGGTTGCGAAGTGAAGCTTTGGTGAGTCCTGATTGTATTCGAGGATTGGATCACCCTATCTCTTTTATGTCTTTCATTTACCTTTGAGACTATTGTATGGGCTGCGTACCAATATTTAATTTTTCTCATGTTTAGATGGATTGAGACAATTTCATTTTAGACTTCCGCTTGATTTTATAAAAGACTTTGATTGTATTTGAAAAGTTTTAAATTCTCGCACCTTTTCTATTACTTTCTATTATGATATGCAAGGTGGCTTGTATGATGCCTCTCGGGGTCTTATACACCTTGTTACATCTAGGGGGTACCCCTGGGTCATGAAACCGTGGTTGGGGAACCTCAACTTGACTCACACCTCAGGACCACAACCTCGCCAATGGACCTTCGATCATATCACAGTTCGTGGTTGAAGGTTTGTAGGTCCAAGGCCCAGAACTCAATCTATGACCACCGAATGAAGGACGTGGAGGACGGTTCATCGTCCTATCGATGGTCCATCGGTCAGGGTTTTGTGGTTCACAAGCTGGAAGTTATTTTAGGGGTATATAAATCTTTTCTATTCTTAGTTTAGCTAGTGTCCTTTTTCCAAGACCTAGACCACCTATATAAGTAATTTAGACCCGTAAATTCATTCATTCAAGTCATTCTCTCCAATCCCAAAAGGAAACCCAAACTCTCTCTCAATATTCTCTCTCTAGAAGGTAGAAGAAGAAGGAAGAGATTAAAGCTAAGTCAAGATCAAGTCTCCCAATCTTCAATATTTTGTGGTATTTGTGACTAAGGTATGATGGATTTTCATCCATGGGATCCTTTCTCCCATGGAGTCCCTTAAGATTCCCCAATTATGAAGTCTAAATCCCCAATTCTAGTTAGGGTTTCTTCCAATGTTGTGGGTTATGATGAATGTTGATCCAATTGAGTTGATTATGATTGTTTATAATTGAATTGGTAGATTTACGTGTTTTTAGGATGAAATTACATGTATACATTCCTATTCCAGATTTCTAACCTAGAATTGATGAAATAGGGTTTGATGACTAAAAGGGAAACTTTATGGGTTTAGATATCTCATTATAGGATTGCTGAATTATGACTAGAATTGCTTTAGAGTAAAGCATAGATGATGATCATGAGATGTAGTTCTTTAAGATTAAAGCCTAGATTATGAATTGTTGATGTTGTAGTATGGAGGAGATACTTCCTACAATGAATTGCTAAGCATGATAGTATGAACGTGAAAGGTTTACTGACATGAATGATTCTAGGTTCAAAGGATTTCTCACCTAAAATTAATCTAGACTAAAAGTCTATGTAAATGATGAGGATAGAGGTGACTACCCTTGACCTCCATATGATAAGGATATGAGGTGATTTCCCATACTCCTTAAACTTGAACAAGAGGTGATTCCTTATGTTCCTATAATGATGAATGGACATGGAGGCGAGTACCCACGATCCTTATGAAATGATGTGGAGGCGAGTACCTGTGTCATATGATGTGATTGTGGAGGCGAGTTCCCATGATCTTAAAGTAAGTAATGCAAGAGGAAAATACCCATTAGCCTTTATAAGTAGGGCAAGGAGGCAAATCCTCATGTCTTTAAAAGTGTAACGACCATAAAAACGAACTAGTGAAACTAGAGCCTAACGTGTGTTCCTTTGTGGTTGTCTTGAGTCTTTATGGTGTTTCATGTTGTCCCAAGCCTTGGTTGAGGGGTTTAGGGGTTAGACGTCAAGGTACGACTCCCCAAGGACCACCCTAAGGGTCCTCCGTCCTTTAGGAGGACCCTAAGTTTAACACCGAAGCTGCCCCAAATGAACTTTGTCCCAAAATCAGGGTGACCTACGGAAAGGGTCCACACCCCGTAGGTCCATCCACGCCCCATGGATGACCTCCGTAGGTCAAGACCCCTAAATGCACCTCTCTGACCCAGACCACGGACCAACAGCACGGTCCATGAATGGACTCACGGTCTGGGAGTCTAGGTCTCGTTAACCATGCATGTGTTGTTGTCAAGGACACGACCAACTTAAGGGTGAATTGGTAAATTCACCCCCAAGTCCCAATTAGTGTGTGGACGGTTATTTTAAGTGTTTTAAGATATTTTAAGAGTATTAAAACATTAAAACACTCATTTAGATTTCATCTCTCAAATCAAAACCCTTCCCTCCCAAATATTTCTCTCTAGAACCTCCATTGGAGATCAAGGTCAAGTTCAAGCTAGGGTTGGGGATTTCAAGTTTTTTATTCATCAATTTTGTGGGATTATTCAAGTATAAGGTATGGTGATCCTTCATCTTGGGTTAGTTTTCACCTTAGAGTCAATTTCAAAGAAGTTTCATGGTTTTCAAGTTTCACAAAAACCCTAGGTTTTACTCAATCTCATGGGTTCTTGCATCAAACGTTTTAAAATAATAAACTATGATTATATTGATGTTTAATTAATGATTTAATATGATTCTACTCTATGAACCCATGATTTCTCTCAATTTTTAAATTGTGACTTATAAAGTGGGTTTGATGATTGTGAATGAATGATGGTGGATTTATGTTTAGATTGATTTGGATTATTGAATTATATCATCATCTATTCCTAATTATGGTGAAATGTTGATGAATGAGGATTTGTGATCATAGCCTTGAAAGGGCAAGTTTGACCTATTTTCATGTTAAAGTAGTATTGTAATTGGATTGTTGATCCACTTGAAAAGCGGAGGTGTTTAATTATTTTGTCTATTGTGATCATGGACTTGAAGGCATAGTTTGATGAATTGAAGTATTATCATGATATTATATACGTGAATGTATAATGTGAAGTATTTACTTGTGATTTCAATGATAGAATGATGATCTTGTATAGAGTGTTTTTGTGTTTTTGATTGATAGTATATTCTCTCTTAACACTCATGAATGAAGATGATGGAATGTGAAGTGTTCTATAATGATGAATGTGATATATTGAATTGGTAGGCTAATGCATTATTTTCTTGTATTGATGAATGTGATCATGAATGAAGTAACTTGACTTGGTAGGCTTGGGCCTCCTCCTCTAAATAATGAATGTATCTTGACTTAATGTCCTAATGTCTAGAATTGGTAGACCTGGTAGCCTTTTTGTGAATGAATGAATGAATGTCTAGAATTGATAGACCTAATGTTGGTAGCCTTTCTATAAATTTCTAGTGAAGTATTCTAGGCTAAACCTTGGATTGGTAGACTTAATGTTAGTGACCTTTCATGAGGATTCTAGGTGCTAATGTGAATGTAACACCTTGGGTTGGTAGACCTAATGGTGGTGGCCTTTCCATGTATGTGTGTTAAACCTTGAAGCGGTAGACCTAATGGTGGTGGCCTCCTTCTTGTGTGAAATGATGGACTTAGAGATGGCAGACCTAATGGTGGTGGCTCTCTCTAGGGAAGTTAATGAGCTATCCTTAAACTACCTTGAAATGGTAGACCTATTGTTGGTGGCCTTTCTTGGGAAATTTACTTTGGGTCGATAGGCCTAATGTTGGTGGCCCTCTCTAGTACACTATTATTAATGAAACTACTCTATGTGAATGTAGGCTAAGCACCGAGAGGATATGGTTAGATGGAGGTTCTCCCAATGTTAGGTCAGATCACAATGAACATCTTTCATATCCCATAACTATGTACCTACATAGGTCCTAGCTAATGGATCCACCTAAGCTAGACGAACCGGTCTTCCTTTGGCAAGGAGATCAACCCTTACGATGTGGGATAGTACATCAGATTCCATGTCTAGCTTGCATGGTCTATATCGGTTAAACGCTTATTCCCATCATGTGAGATGTGCACTCTAGTTAATTGATAGTTACTACAAAGTGTAGGTAGTAGTATGGGATGCTATCTATACATTAAACGAGTAGGCTTTGAAGGGGCTATATCAGTTTTCTAAGTCTTAATGACTAAATGTGTGAAAGTCCTCTAAATGCATGAATGTGTCCTAAATGAACCTAATGAAGAATGTTGTTGTAAATGCTTAGATGTGAAGATGCATGCTATACTTGGATTGTATAATGAGACTACTTCCTTGTCATGACTTATTGTACATGCATCTGCCTTGTCTAGGGTGACTTCAAAGAAGTACTTAGTGTGAGTAGTAGTATGGGATGCTACATTGCACAAGTATGACTAAGAGTTGTCTTAGATGTTGGTCTTAATGTGATGATGTGGTTCCTGTAATGTTTGTGTCTCTTAAATGCTTTATTGTGTAAAGGTGTAAAGTATGAATGGTAAGATCACTTTTGGTGACCTTAAGGTGGTGCCTTAGTGTGGGTGGTGGTATGGGGCGCTACCCATACATTGCACATGGCATAGCTTGAGGGTTACTTGAGGTGGAGGCTCAAGGTGAAGGTAAAGGGTTAAATGTGATTTTGGTCAAATGTGAATTAGGTGACTTGTATGTTGGTTGTGCCTTATAATATGCCTCTTTGATCAATGTGTCATGTAGTTTTACAAAAAAGTCATAAAGCATGACTTTCAACAAAATGTTCCTTTTAAAGCATGTTTTTGCATGGTCATCATACTTAGTACATTTTTGTGTGCTAACCCATATTTTCTTATTTTTACTACAAGTGCAGGTTTCGGCAAGTGATTGCATTCTCTAGTGAAGCTTAGGATTAGAGTTCTCTCAAGATCTTTTTTGGTATGTCCTCATATTTCGAGGACAAGGACTTTTATTGTTTCTAGTTCTTTCTTATTTTGAGACTATTGTTAAGATTCGATTGTAAAGGGTCGTGACCCTATCTTGTTAAAGTTTTTTCTAAGATGGCCATGTGACACTTAGTCTTCCACTGTATCTTTGAAAGATTTTTAATGAGTATTTGAATGTTTTGAATAGTATGGTTTTGAATAAAATGTTTTAATTTCGCACTATTTCTCTTGTCTATGCAATGAATGAGCTAAGAGGCTTGTATTAGACCCCTTCGGGGTCGAGTACGCCATGTTACGATTAGGGGGTACGTCCAAACTTAAGAGGGTGAATAGGGATGTGAAGAGGGGTAGATCTAATGAGCAAGGTCAACCTAGGTTCAAGAAGAGAGCTCCAAACCAAGATTCTTCAAGTGCTCCTAAGGCTAACCAAGAGAAAGGTGTTGGACCTCCATTTTCTAAACCTACTTGTCATAATTGTGAAAAGAAGCATCATGGGAAGTGCCTAGCCGGTACTAGTGGGTGCTATGGTTGTGGAAAGAATGATCACCAAGTGAAAGATTGTCCTACTCTTACGGCTAGAGGAAAGAAGGAAAAACAAACTTCTCTTAGTGGCCCAAATCTTGATGCTCCAAAAAAGAACCGTTTCTATGCATTTCAATCCAAAGAGGGCAAAGGAACTAATCCGGATGAAAGTACCGTTAAGTTATAGTTCCTTTTTGTGGTGATGAGATCCTTGTGTTGTTTCATGATAGCCTCAGTTGGGTTTTCTCCTAAGTGGGGGATGGTATGTTGAATAGTAAGGTTGTTGAGAGTATTGATGTCCTTATCTCTTTCCTTCTATTATTATTCAAGCTTGAAATCAAGAGTTTCTTATAGCTTGTTTCATGCGTTGGAGTCTTGTGTGAATATGAGTTTCTAAGGTATCCTTATGTTGTGCATGCTCTAATAGAATTCTTGTTTAAATGAGAAAAATCAGTTTCATGAATTGTGTTCCTCATGTTTGTCATGACTCGAGAGCGCCCCCTAGTCGTAACACGGCGTACTTGATCCTCGAAGGGGTCGCATACAAGCCCTTAGCATTATCATAACATAAGATCTTAGAAAAGTAGGGAGAATTTACAACTTTCTTTAAAGCATAATGTCAAAAACATTTCATAAAAGCGGAAGTCTTTCTAACATTCTTGTCTCAAACCATCTATGAATAACATGAATAAAAGTCTTGGGACACAGCCCACATAAAGTCTAAAACATAAGAAAGGACATAAATAAAACATAAGTGTTTTGTCCTCGAAGCTATGAGGACTCACCAATCTTCAATCTTCTTGCACTTAGGAACCTAGCCTCCAAGAAATTCAAAATCCCAACACCCTACATTTGATTAGAATGTAGGCAATATGCGTTAGTACAAAATGTACCAAGTATGAAAGCTAACATACCAACATAAAACATCTCAAAGGGGTTAGTCAACATAAGACATAATCATAAGAGACAATAACATAATCATAACATAAACTCCAACGTAAGCATCATATCATAAAAATTCATCATAGGACGTACATAGGTTCATACTTCAACCCTTAGTCTTTCATATTTCAGGTGAACTACTTCACAAGACACTTTCAAGCATACTTGTGCAAGGCCAAGATAGCATCCCATAATACTATCTAAGCTAAGTACCTTCTCTTTGGTCATTTTTGGTCATAGTCCACCTTCATAGTTAAAACCTAGGTTTTCATGACATAAGAGAACTAAACCCCTAAGTAACCTCAAAGCACACTTGTGCAATGTATATGGGGCATCCCATAATACCACACACACTAAGTATGCCTTGAAGCCACCCTATTCATATTTACCATTTCTAGGTATCACTATTAGTTTACTTTCATATTGACAAGGAACTATCATCTTAAGTCAATCCTACCATGGAAGGCAATTATAGCAACAATCCAAGCTAGTCATACATCACATAAGAGAGCACTTCATACTTGTGCAATGTATGAGTGGCATCCCATAATACCACTCAGACTAAGTACTCCTTTAGACTAGCTTACTCAATGCTAACTATTTGTCATTCTAGTCTACCAAAGTGTACCATACTATCAAGCTAGACCTAACTGCCATGGAAAACATTCTATCATACAATCCAAGCTATCAAAGGAAGGATACAAGTATAGCAACCTAGACACCATGCAACCATTCAATAAGATTCAATCTATCCTTAGGGGAGTGTAAATCCTCAACCCTAAGCTATCCTTAGGAGAGTATGATGTCTCAATCCTAAGCTACCATGAATTGGTCTTGGCCTAACCAAGTCAAGCTACCCTGAAATGCATCCTAACAACTCTAGTTCAATCTACCCATAGGAGAGGATAGATCTTCAATCCTAGGCTACCATGAAAAGCATCCTATCAATGCTAGTTAAAGCTAACCTTCGGAGAGCTTAATTCCTCAATACCAAGCTACAATGGGATCTACCATCTACATAACTAAACTATCCATGAAGGAATCATAAGACTCAACCTCAAGCTATTATATTCTAACGAGCACAATAAACATACTAGTCTAGATCGCAATACAGATCATTCATAAGCCTTAATCATAGACAATTCTTAAGCATAATTCATCATAGATTCCCAATTTTAATCATTCAATTCATATTCTATCATACATGCATCAGCCTAGTTCAATTCATGATTTCATATTCCCATTCTTGGATAAGTTCTATACATGGTGATAACTCTAGAAAATCTATCAAGAACCATCAATTTCTCATCAAAAGATTTAAACCCACATACTTAGAAAAATTAGGGTTAGACAAGGAATTCACATACATTCTTCATATTATCATGAATCAATACTAAATTAATCATATATGAGTAGTATCCAACACTTTTGAATCGTACCCACCTAAAACCCATACATTGGAAGTAACCCTAGCTTAGATTGGGGTTCTTCTTCACAAATCTTGGGGGTTTCTAGGGGACTCTATGAGTCGAAGAACCCATAGATGAAAA